>BMAO01037906.1:0-65059 GCA_019973975.1 Trichonephila clavata
ATCAGCGTGCCAAGCAATAGCAAATATTTGAAACAATTTGATTCCCACGACAATACATGCAAATTAGGAAATAAAATAGAGGTCAAAAATACTAATTTAATTATATGTTAATTATGCATCATTTTAAGATATTTATTGACATAAAAATAAACATAAAATACAACTATTACTTCAATTCAAATTCATATATTTAATGTGCACATAAATATGTATCTTTTAGAATTTTTAAGGGAAACTTAAAGTATGACTGTTCTTCAATATAAATCAAAAATTAAAGTTGTTTATATATTATGCATTCTTAAAAATATTTATGAAACAAGAAACGAACAACATAAAGTATAAATGTTCATGCAACAAAGTTAAATTTAAAAAATTTTAAATTTTAATGCGAACCTTGTTCCTGCTCTACTTATGTCGCAATATAAGGGGTATAGTTCGTTACATTCAATTTGACACAGGATTCAGAATGTTCAGCAGTTAAACAATTTCTTAGTGGACTCAAAATATATTTCATATGAGAAAAAATTTGTTCACATAGATATGTGGAACCCTAAGAGGAAAGAAGGGCACATGCTATTTTTTTCCAACAATTAAATCTTTCTGGCAATGACATCCAGCAATTTAAAATAGCTGTCGATTTACTGCTAGAGTTATCTTCCAAATTTTCCGCAACTCCTTAAATTTGTTTTCCATAAATCTGAAGATGTTAATTCAATAAGTTCCATTTCAAAATTATCAGTTTTCATCCACTCAAAAATTGATAAATCGAATGGGATTATTAATGAGTCTATTAAATCAGATTTGATTAGAAAAGAAAATATAGGCATACAAGCTTCAAAGTCTTTGCATCTTTTAGAAAACTCCTCCTTAAGTGCTTCAACGTAAGTTTGAAGTTCATCTTTGTCTACGGTTGATGTATTTGCAAGCGCTTTAACATTGGGAAATATTTGTAGGTACTGGTATTAGTATCATGGGAAAATAGATTTAATTTTGTAGCAAAGCCCTTCCAATATTCAAAGAGTTCAAGTACTGTTTGACTTTTTCCTTGCAATCCTAAGTTTAGTTTATCGAGATGTTTAGTTATATCTGTCAGAAACATCAATTTACATAACCATTCCTTGTCTAATTCGGGAAAATGTTCTCCCTTCTCATTAAGAAAAATTTTAAAGTGCTCCATGCATGACAAAAACTAATTCAAGACATTACCACGACTAAGCCAACGGACATGACTGTACAAGGGAAGATCCCTAATTCACTATCCATTTCTTCTAAAGAGATTTAAATTGCCTGCGTACTAATGAAGATCGAGACACTATAAAATTATCTATTTTAACAACAGTATTCATTTTACAGAAATTAAGTGCTAAGACGAAATTTTGGCAACTAAACTTTAATGATGTATTATGCAATGGAAGCTCAATATTTTATGTCCAATATGATTTTCAAGAAGTTTGACAAATCCCCTTCCCTTGCCAACCATTACAGGAGTGCCTCAGTAGTTACACAAAATATTTTATTTATATTAATATTTTTTTTCAAAATGGTTTATAAATGAAAAAAGAATATCCTGCCCTTTAGTTGTACCACAGACAGAGGAATCATACTGCATAACTCTTCATAAATTCGATTTTTATCACAATATCGTGCAATTACTGCAAGGCGTGCAGCATCATTCCCGTCTTTACTTTCATCAAGAACAATGCTAAATGCAACAGTTTCTTGTAAACCTAAATTTTGTTTCGCAGTTACATTTTCTGCCATTTATGTTATTCTTCTTTCAACAGTTCGCGCAAAAGCAGGTATTTTTTGAATTCGGGGTAGTATTGTTTGCAAGTTAGGTAAATCGCTGAACAATATTTCACCACTTTTTAAAAATGTGTCCTTTATATGTTCGCCATCTGTAAAAGGTTTTCCTTTGGCTGCTAAACATTGAGCAATGACGAAACTACATTCAGCCGCTTTTGGTTTGACTCCAATTGTTTGACACAAAATGTAATTTCCTTTTTATATCCAGAAACAGCTCTTTCTAAAAAAAACTTTACATTTCTCATCAGAATTCTTAAATGTGGTCTGGTGTTTAGTTTGAAATGTCTTTGTATACTTGACGTACGATATACGACACTTTCGCGACATAGCACACATACAGCGCGATCTTTTTGTTGTATGAATCCAAATTCGCGTTAGTCCAAGAATCTTGGAAATCGCGAACATCAAGCTTTCTTTTTTTAGTCGCCATTTGATTCAATATGTAACTATTAACTGTCATGATAATGAAACAAACAATATACAAATTTTCACAATAAAACTAACACACAATGCGACAAAGTTAAAAGTAATCAAAAAATCACGTCGTGCATCAAGCTATATTTAACTTTTGACTGAATTCATACTCAATATTCGTATATTGGCGTGACTAATAGAAAACATTAAAAAAATGTGCTCTAATATCTATTTCCATTAGCTTAATTCACTCCAAAAGTAAAACATAAAATAATTATGACTTCTTTGGCACAACACTAAAAAAATTACATTTGCTCTTAATATTTAGTTAAAAAGGACTTTTGTTATGAAGTCTGATTCACTTGCCTAATCAACCCACAGCATTTTTTTCACCGAATTTATTTACAATCCAAATTAAATAAGTTGATAGAATAACTAATATATTTCCGATGGAAAACGTCTGTTAAACAGAATTTTGATTCATACCTAAGACATTTGTTTTTTTCTTTTTCCATCGATGCCCAAACTTTTGGTGGGTAAAAGACAACTACTTACTTTTTTATTCACAGAGCCGTAATGAATGATTCTTAATTTTGCAAGTATTGCTCAATATTTTTTATTTGTGTTGAATATTTAATGCTAATAATAAGTCACATTTAAACAGAAGATGTTTTCTTTTACATAAAGCATACAAACTACAAGCAAGCTGATTCAGCAGAATCGTTTTATGGCAGAGAATCGAAAGTGAAAAATAACCTTTATATAAAAATGTACAAGGGGATGAAAGGAGAGGTAGAACGATGTAGCTTTATATATAGAGTATATATCTTATACTTTTGTAGAGTGGTGGCGTGCCATAGGTTGCCGACCCCTGTGCAAGATCTTTAAATATTTCTGATATTTATAGTTTTTATACATAAATATATTTCATTTTTACAAATGCATTATTCTGTAAAAAACATCTGTGTTAACAAGCTAATTCTTATCTTCAAATTTCATAATTTGCTTTTAACGATTCTCATTTAAATACAAAGTTAAAAAGAGTAAACTTTTTAACATTGAAAATCTCTTTCAAAAAACAGGCAACCAATGCGTAATGAAATTTAATTTTTATTTCTTTATTTTACTAGAAACTTGAAACGCAATTGAAACATGATTAAAATATTAATGAGAATATAGTTTTCTTTTGATTATTAAATAATAGCTTTAAAAAAAATTTTCAATTAATTAAATTTTTTGTATGTGTAAACCAAGCATTGTAAAATTACCTCATATAATGAAATTCGAAAATTAAAAATGCCAATTTTGTCATCTAAAGCTATGGTTTCCTAGGAAAGCGGTTCCGCTCTTCAGCGTCCATAACATTACGGTGGATGACGTCACTAAAACGTTGCCAGTGTAAATAGATTGGTGTGGTTTCCTAGAGAGCGGTGGATGGGAGCGGAACGTGAAATAGCGGCTCTGGCACGTTCGTTGCGATCGTCATAGCGGGTAGCAACAGTTCGTTGAATGTTTTTCACGATAGCGGTGGCTGTTTTTAACATAGAAATGAGTTCAAATATTTTATGGACTCCTGAAGAGGATGAAATTTTAATAGATTTCGTGAGAAATAACGATGTTTTATATAACATTAGGCATCAAGAAGCAGCCAGTATTTCAGAAATTTATATGACAGAAAATTAGAATTCAATTTGCTTGTAAATTTATATACTAATAGGTATATCCCATTAAAAACTAGACTTTGTTTTTTAAAATCTCTTATTTTATTGTCAATAATAGAAGTAACTTATATTTTAGTTAAACAATACACTTATCAAAATTGTATATTTTTCATTTGTATTTTTTTTTCAGTGTTTAAATATATGCTAATTAAAAAATTAATTTAAACTGTGGAAAAAAAGAAATATATAAATAAAATAATGAAATCAAAACATGATTAATTGTATTTTCTTTACACCTGTACATAATGTTTCTTTGAAGCATATTGTCTCTTTGTGCATTATAAAGTATTTGAAATCAATTAACTTTTTACACAATTCAGTACAAAAACATTATTGGTATTAGTATAATGTGTTATGTATGGGGATTTGGCTAGAAGAGAGAGAGAGAGTTTTAAGAAAGCTTAAAGTTTCTCTTAAATTTTCAAAATGTTTACTTTTGAGAAGAAAAAAAATATTGGGTGAAAATTAATCCTTGGAATTACTTAGAAGTAATATAATGGTTTTTGTAATTCTTTAATTTCAATGAACTAATGCTATAAAAAAATCAAAATTCTTTGATTGCATTTATTGATATAAAAAGAACATAAATAATAAAATTACAATATATAAAAAATATGTCACATATATACAGTTCAATAATTATTTGCGATTGCTTTCTTCTTCCGATGATTGCTCATCTTCCAAATAAATTAGCAACGCAACATCGAGTTCATCCATTCTCAGCAGTCTGTAATTTGTTTACAAAAAGTTGATTGTTTACAGTTACGGACGTAAGAGCATTCGTTTTGTAGGAAACCACTCGGTCAACGTTAAAAGACAGCAGTCTTTTCTGTGACGTCATCCATCGTTATATTATGGACGCAAAAGAACGATACCGCTTCCCTAGGAAACCATTATTTAGCCTGCATTTTGTCACATAATCCTGTCCGACGCGGCAAGTTCCTCAAATGTGACAGTAATTTTACATGTGGCACCATCTACCAAATTTTTTCACTTGAATTAAATTTAATTCATGGAAAGTGCCGCCAATTTAATCCTTTAGATATGTTTAATTTCCTTTAAATATTTCGAATCTTTTGAGAAATTTACTGTTTTTGAATTGTCTGATTATTTATTATCACTTGAAGGTTATTAATTTTTCATTTTTCGCAAAATAAATAAATTCGCAAACTTAAATAATTTAGTTTTATCTTATTTCTGCAATTATTCGATTTAACAGAAAATTAGTTTATTTTCCTTCCACGAATTCTATTAAGGAAAAAAATACAAAGAAAAAAAACATGGGAAATCTAGGTATTTTTTAGGTTTATTTATTAATATATACTTAAAAGAATTTTAAAAAAGATCAGTTTTATATTTAGCTTTGCGTACAATCAAACAATAAAATATGACTTTAATTTTGAGAAACATCCTGGTACTTTTGTAATGTTTCGCTACGGTTTTATCAAACTGTTTCAAAGTATTATATCATTAACGCTTCTGAATTTTCCTCTGAAAATATTTTTTTTGCATTCAGATCCTACAAGGGTGATAAAAATTGTATTTCGCAACTAGTGTTTGAAAAATGATATATAGTTCTCATAATTTTTCCTAAAATTGTTCATCTTTCACAGAACAATCGATCCGTGATTTTTTTTTTTAGATGCAGTTTTCTCTGTTGAATCATATATCCTTATTTCATCCGTTATATTTCAACTGTGTGTGTGTGTGTGTGTGTGTGAATCGAATAATACTACTGCAACCACTGTAGTGGGATTTTTATTTTTAAAATGTGAAATTTTATTATCCTTATTCAAAGGAGTATTTTTATCTTTTAGCTAAACATCAAAAAGGCTAACAGTTGAATAATATTTTTATTAAGAATATATATATATATGTTCAGCTTTATTCTTTAAATTAAAAATTAATTTCATGAAAAGCAAAAGAGAAACAAAATCTCGATAATTCAAGTTTTTCCGTAAGAGAGAGCTCCAAAAAAAAAATAATAACTACCGTAAAATCCAGCGTATAACGAGCACTTAAACTTTCCAGCTGCATTTTTTAGTTTTGAGGTATATTCATCATATAACGCACCCCCCCCCCCCCTTTTTTTTTTCCTTCGAAGAAACTTGAAATGTAGGGATGCACAACGATCCCATGTTTAAAAGTCATTTAATCGAAGTTATTATCCCACGCTTTTGAAAAAATAGTATACTTCTAGAACTACAACTCGTGAAGTTTATAAGGAATGTCATTTCTTTTAAATAAATAGTATTTCGATCTATATAGAAGCCTAACTTTTTTTAAGCTCATTTCTTTTTTATTTTTAAAGATCTCATTTTTTGTACCCGGCGTATAACGCGTACCCATAAATTTCGATCTTATTTTTCGTGTTCAAAGTGTGCGTTATTAGCCGGATTTTATAGTAATAATAATTCGCGGATTTTACAAAAGAAAGCCCTGAAAAGCTTTTTTTTAACAACTATGCAGTACAACAAGTAATCTATTTAAAACAGGTTTATTATTATAAAAACGTTTGAAATTTTAATTTCATAATTCAGTACAAAACTTGTTGATGACTCATGTCGATTTAACAGTCTTGCTTAAAATTGCTTGTGCGCAAATAAAGTAATAAAAAATTTATTACTTGAAACGAATAATTTGGCAAATAAGATTTAAAATATATATATATATTTAAATAATGAAAATAGCAAATTTTTTAATATAAAATATATTTTTTACTTTTTAAGATGTTGCCATTTTCTGTAAATTATTCTGATTCAATTAATGTTGTTTATATTACAAAGTAAATATTCATCATTCTATAAATAATATTTTAGTCAATACAAGTATAAATTACTAACACGTTTTTATTTCATAAAAACTGGTCAGAGGGTAGTTGAAAATTCCAGATGATTAACATTATATTCACGAATTAAACATGATTAATAGAAGAAAGCCTTTTGTAAGGCCATTTCTGAAAATTTTACTTAGAAGAATAGAATAAGTGTCATGAAAGGAAAAAGATAGTATAATTTGTTAAATACCCCTGACTAAACTTAAAATAAGTTTCAATAATTTAAAAAATCCATATATAAACTTTTTGAATATCTTCATTAACTAATGGCTTGAAAAGAAATTTTGCTTTTAACAGAATTCGAGTAATTAGTTCTCTAAAAGAAATTTTACATAATTCCCATTGATTTCGCTGTCTAAGAGAAAAACTGCCATCGGTCAACTTCTCACACTCAATACAGCCTTACGGGTATTCTCAATCTTGCGATAAGACAAAAAAAAATTTTCTTCAGGATTTCATATTTCCAAAGATCTCTTGTTAGTATATAATTGTTAGAGTATAATTTTTTCTATAAAAAATATAATACTTTCTAATTAAAAGCTATAAAAGTGCGTGACTAATTATTAGTATATGGTTGTTGAGGAACTTTACACCTGAAAATACTTTGGAACGATGCTTGTAATATGAATGCGGCAATAATTTCTGTTTTATTTCAGATTTGTAATGCATTAAATTTACAGAAAAGAATCCACATATGAAGTATTGATAAAAAAATTATTTTATTTAAACTATATAATTTGAATAATTCTAATGACAACTTACACTATAAGCATCATATAAACACTAGTTTTTTCAAAGTAACATCAATACTAAATTTAATACAATCAACATTTGAAAACAATCATTATTAAAAAACGTTATTCATATAGTATTCCATCCTTCTTTTTTCACACACAGAGACTAGATAGCCAGTAAATAATGTATCAAAAACATACATACGATTAAAAGTATTACATATTTTTAAGTAATTGGATAACACAAAATGCTGGTTACTTAGTATAGTTTTGAGAGTAAAAATCACAAATAACAGTGGCAGTTAGAGATGAAATATATCTTCAACAAAAAATGCAAAACCATATAATTAACATTTTTTTTACAAAGTTATAAGCAACGAACATAGTAAAATTAAATTAATACTGAAGTATAGACACATAAAATGGCAGAATATAAAATATGATAACAAAATGTTACTAAAACAGTACAATCATAATTCTTGTTAGCAACTTGGAAAGGTATTCAAAATATATTTCAAAGTAAGTCAAATAAAATTCTTTAAATTTTGTCTAGAAAGAAATTTACATAAAAGCATTTATTAGAGTAAAAGATTTATTATACAAAAATAAAGATATGTAATCTGAAATGAAAGCTATACGCGAAAAGCAATAGAATGATGAAATAAGGTTGAAAGGCTATAATATATAATGTAATGAAGCAAAAAATGATCGTAATTCAAGCATTCATTCTACATACTAATTCCACTCATACATGAAAACTACATTTCTTATACTGGTCATATTTCATTGTAGCTATATTTTTATAGATGAAGTAAAAAGAAATTATTTTTATATAGTAATGACTGTAAATGGCCCAAAATTTAATCTAACTGTACTTTTTTTCATTATATCACTCATTTTTAGGGTTTTACGAGAAGATAAAAATTAAATATTAAAACATGCAATTTGCAAAGATCAATCATGCAAATATTGCAGCAAAATGTTTCGTCACTTCTTTGCAACTGAAACAAGCGAAAGGTGATTGAACCAAGAAATAAAATGAAGCACACAATAGTCACATGAATGAAGCTAAGGACTTATCTATCATTCCTTTGATGTTGTCCGTGTACCATCTTTTCGAGATGTGATTCACATCCTGAAATAAAATTGAAAAATTAATTTAGATTTTCAAGTAAAGACGAAACATATAGGAAATGTACATAATATTAAAGCACACATATGCAATAAAATAATGTTTTCCATTTTTGATAAAGAAAATGAGGGTCAAAGAATCAAATTTTACAATTAAATTCAGAAGATTGATTTGAAGAGTAATTTTATTACAATTAATTCACAGAAATTTACGTACGAAATGCCATATTCAGACTGAGGAATAAAATATTGATTTATGAATTTTCCATAACAAGATATTGTGACATATTTGATTGCCCTCCCATAAAAAATCTTGTTTCCTAACCAAAATTTATAATTTTGTAGAATACTCTGACAAATAGCTCCATGATTGAAAATATTTAAAGATTAAAATGAATCTCAAATAATAAAATTAAACTTTTATAAATACACTGCTGTCCACACAAGCTGCAGCACCAGGACCAGAGATATATATCACAGTGAAATTTATTTGGCAGATAACAATGTTGTACAAAGATCAAACGATTAAAATTGCAGCCTCTTGCGATATGTGGATGATGACGAAATCAGCAGTTAATGTAGCTAACATTGTTGGCTATAACTGCTGTCACACGCCTAGGCATAGAATCAAAGAGGCTTTGGATGTACACTGGTGTCCAAAAGTTAAGCATAATTGATAATTATGTGAATAAAGAAGGAACTGTAAATCAGAATGGCGAGAAACGTGATAAGCGAGTGTAAAAGGGTTATAAAATAAGGAAGCAAATCAAAAGAATGATAATAATTAATTTTATTTTCCAAAGTAGCAGTTTGAAAGAAAACTGAGCATAGCAAGGATTCAGACTTTAAAGAAAAAATGAAAGAAAACATTAAATAAAATACTGATGCTGCAGTTTAATAAGGCGTGTGGTCATCTCTGACAGCTAGGCACGCTGCACAGCGATTTACCATACTTTCTATGAGATGATGAATGAGTTGTGGGCTCAAACGGTTCCAAGCTTCTTGGAGAGCTCTCTTCAGTTCTGTAACGGAGCTTGGTGGGTGCGAAAGGGCTGCAATTTGTCTCCCGAGCATATCCCATACATGCTCGATAGGATTTAAATCAGGGGAGTTCGCAGGCTACGACATGCGCTGGATGTTTTCTGTTTTAAGGCAGTCATCAATCAGCACCGCTCGGTGACATGGCGCATTATCATCCATGAATATGAAGTCAGGACCGACAGCACCTCGAAACAAGCGAACATAAGGCTCAAGAACTTCGTCTCTGTATCTTTGAGCAATCACAGACCCCGAGTCAAAGAAATGGAGGTCTATGCGGCCGTCCATCATGATGCCTGCCCATACCATTACTCCCCTTGATGGAAAATGGTGTCTTTCCGTTATGTTTCTTGGTTCAAAACGTGTTCCACGTTCTCTCCATATCGTTACCCGCCGAGAATCACTACTCAGACTAAACCGGGACTCGTCACTGAACTTCACATTGGCCCACTCTCCCACACTCCAATGTTGATGTTTCAAACTCCAGTTCACACGAGCGCGTTTATGCGTAGACGTGAGGGGAATGCAAACTGCTGGTCTTCTGGCATACAGGCCAGCATGATTGAGTCTCCTGTAAACAGTTTGTCTCGAAATTCTTATTCCTGTGGTGACTGTGAGCGCCGAACCCAGGCCTCTGGCAATACTGCCCCTCGGACGTCGCGCACTTATTACCAGATATTGGTCTTGGCGAGGGGTTGTGACTCTTGGTCGACCTGATACTGGTTGTCGGGTAACATCTCCCGTTCTTTGAAACCTCTGCCACAGTCTTGAGATCACAGACTGGTCCACATTCAGAATTCGAGACACTTCGGTTTGTGATCGTGAGGATTCCAGCATTCCAACGATTCTTCCTTTCGTAAACATGTCTAATTGGCGTCTTTGTGCATCATTCACCTTGTTTGATGGTTAACAATGTTCCTTCGCACAGCAGTTACACGAAACTTGTCTGAACTGTCTATGCTGCGTGAATCGGTTTCTCCACGTTCCGACATGCGCTGGTGTTTCACGCAGGACGTAGTCGACTGAAAAGTTTTGCATAAACCCAATGTTTCTTCTACACCCAATCAATATCCGCAAGAAATTTGGAATAATTTTACGAATATTTACTCCATGTTTTTCGCATTTTACGATTTATGCTTAACTTTTGGACACCAGTGTATCCTTGGGTTTACAGCAGTTCATGCAGCTTCCACATATTGCCAAAGTTGATCTATTGAATTGCCGAAGCGGATTCACCAAAGTCACCACAGTTGCCAAAGTGGTGTATCCCGGCCAGTCGTTGTGCAAGCATGAACCACACATTTTCGATTGGCGATAGATAGAAAGAACAAACAGGCCAATGAAGCAATGCAGTCTGATAGATAAAGAAGAACTCCTGAACATTGCGTGCCAAGTATGTTTGCGCATTATCCTGATGGGAAGCATTGAATGTATGAGAGGACCTCGGGAACTAACACCTCAGAGATGTAGCGCTGGATATTCAGTGCACAGGCCATGTAAACTAGAGGGTTGCGGTAGGGAAATCTAATACCACCCTAAACCAATGGGACCGAGTGCAGGACCAGTGTGAAAATGCATAAAGCAACACCTCAGCAGCCTCTCACCTCGGTGTCTCCAAACTGGAATCCGACTATCGTGATGTTGCAGGTAGAAGCGGGAATCGTCAGTAAATACAACGTCGTTTCATTCCGTTGTCCATGTCTTCCATTCATCACATCATTGGCAGCGCAAACGCATGTAGTTTCCAGTCAAGGATAAATGAAGCAATCGACGCTTTTGCGGACATTCCACTCTGCAGCAAACGCAGTCGAATGGTACGAACGGATACCGAAAGATGCGTAACTGACAGAATCTGCTGTGCTATGGTTCGTGATGTGGCTCCGCGATCCATCACTGCCATGTGCACAATCCACTTGTCATCAACAGCAGTGGTGCAACGAGGTGGGGACGATCAGTCTAGTTAGTCCGTCGTTTGCTACTTGCATCTAGTGATGACAGATCCGTATCACAGTTGCTTGGTACCGTCCAAGACGCTGACCGATTTTTCTGAAGGATAATCCGCAAACCATATAGGCTACTATTTTTCTTCGGTCGAATTCAGAAACTTAATCAAAAGACGCTCGATGTCTTCCACGAGGCATAGGTAAACAGATTAGGCCACAAAAAAAAATCTGTACTTTAAATTGCCAATCCATTTCCCCCTAATATAGCGCTTGCGGCTGGCTCTACAGTCACCCGTAATGTGAGTCCGCGCTATAATGCTGATGATTCACATATTTCATCGCCACCAATACATGATGTAAATTTCACATGTTTTGCATGCTTCCTTCAGGGTGTTGCATTTTGTGTGGCCAGCAATGGTTATAAAGAGAGAATGATAGCTTAGCTTTGTAATACACATATGTATACACATTTGTAATACACACAATATGTAAATTATTATACAAAGAGTTGTCTGCTAACCTGAACAAAAGTTAAGTAAAACTTTATGTAGCATCCATTTCCTGAATATGACAAAAAATATATTTCCCATTTAACACAGATTATTTAATAAATAAAGTTCCTCTGAACGAAAAAAAATTTTAATCGGCAAAAAGATTAGAAAAAAAAATTAAATGCAAACTTTCTACTAAAATTATTATGAAAGTAAAATATATATATATATAACTTACCAAAGTACAAAAAGTGAAAGATAATCGGTCATAACTCATTATCACGGATGAATCGATTTCCTTCAGACTGTGTTCCAGTATAACGTTGCCGCAGTTTCCCAAATGATCCTGATTAAAAAATTTACAGAAGTTATATAAGTATAAATACACACTGCTCAAACAAATTAGGGGAGCAGATGGATTTAACGAAATTACACAAATATTTATTCTGATAATTAACATAAAACAAAACATCCATATTCTAAAGTGTAACAGAAAACAGAAGTAAACATCATTTGCAAATCAATGTTCATGGGGTAAAAAAAACAGAAAAAGGAAATAAGTATAGAAATCGTGATTCCGTAGGTGTTGTTTTTTGTTGTCTGAGTGGTGAAATTCAACTTTTCAGCTGTTCTTTTGAGAAGAGTGGACTGGAAAATATCACGACCACGTTCTAAAGCTTGGTGTATTTTCGAGAGACTAGAATCCAGAAAAGAATTGTAGCGGATGCTGTTGGAGTGGCAAGAAATGTCTTTGCAAATCTGTAGAATCGATTCCAAGAGACAAGGCATGATTAACGTCGCCCACATTTTATCATAGCAAATAATGATCGATGTACCCTGTTAATATCTCGTCGAGACAGAACAGCCCCCAAAACGGTTTCTTTTGGCAACAGGACGCAGGGTCTCAACACAAACCATCCGAAATAGGCTTCATGCGTGCGGTTTGTATGCATGTAGTATGGTGTGTATTCGTTGACAGCAAGACACCGTGAGGCCCAAAGAAAGTGGGCTGCTGAACATCAAGATTGGATGCAAAGTGATTGGAGTTAAGTATTGTTTATATACGAGTCTCGATTCAGTTTAAAGCGTGATGCAGCCCTTAGTGACTTTTATTTTAATTCAGGATAGTGCCAGAAATCATACAACTCGTCTTGTAGCTGAAACAATACAATATATGATGTGAACAGCCCGTTCTCCTGACATAAATCTTATCCAGCATGCTTGTGAGTCATTCGTACGACGCATTCAACGAGAACACTGTCTTCGCTTACTGTTCGGGTCGTAGAGATTGCATTTCTTGAAGAGTAGAACAGTACTCCACAAAGTCTCACGGATAACCTCATCGCATCCATGCTAAACAGGCGGCAGCAGTCTAAGCAGTTTGGGGTTACCACACACCATATTAAATAACTTTCATAAATTTTAAGAAGTTTTTTTTTTGTCATTTACATGTAATTAAATTGTTGACCTGAATTGTTGAAGCCTCATTTTATGTTCTTTATACCATTCGAAAGAATTAAATTTCACTTACAATTGTTTTTTGCTTCTTTTTTTATGTGTTGCGTTTTGTTGCACCTGTACTCTCCATTTTATGACCATACATGACTATCATGCAACGGTTTCTTCACTTTTTTGCTTGCTCCCCTAATTTTTCTGAGCAGTATATGTATATATTAAATTACATTAAGGCTTAGTGATAACTGTGCGAGTATTTTTTATGTAATGAATATCAAAATAAATATCTGTTATATTATTTATATCAATGAAACAGAAAGAATAAGAGAAATAGAAAAAGTGAGAGGTTATTATTGTTGTCTTGTCCAAGTGGTGCAGAGAAATCAAATGGAGCAGAAAAAATGAGATAAACTGTATCAACGAAATGCTTCGAAATGATAACTCACAGTTCTGGAAAAACATTCTGAAAAGGATTCAAATCATTCTAATCTTTTTCTCGTTTTGGAGGTGATTTTCCCGCCAGGCGAAATTATGTAGAATAACATATCTGTTATTCTCTACTATACTCAATTTCATAACTAATCATCAATAATTAAAATAAAAGCATATGATTTCAGTGAGCATTTGCCTCTTTTAAAATAAAGAATGTAACAGTGATGATACACGGTTAGCTAGCATTAATTAATATTTATTTTATAGACATCAAGCACAGAAAAAAAAAATACGTAAAGGGAAAGGTATCGCGTTACTTGACTATATCTAATAGCCTAGCTGCTGTTAAACATAGGATTAAAATTAATTGGATAAGAGTATGGTTGTTGTTCTCCGTAGTATTAGAATTAGAACTGAGAGTCTTTCTCTGATTCCACTAGGTGGCGTTGCTGGATCCGTTACAAGAATTTTTTCTCTCTTTAATGTTACTTCAAATAATTACTATATAATTAAAATTAAATTATACTTCAAAAGGGATTAATTTTAAATTTGAAAATTTAAGCAAACATCAATAAAATTAAATTATATACCTAAACAAATGTACAAATAAAAAGAAAAGAAAATACCTCTGTGAGTTCCTTCTTTCTGATTATTGGGTGGAAGAGGAGAATAACGTGAATCTGTAGCGTCATCACTTGCCTCGTGCTTTTAAAATTATAAAACATATCATTAATTGACATTTAATTTATGATGATTAAATTTAAGCATGCTTTCAATAAGAACCAAATTCATGTAATTCAAAAATTTAGTTTAAGAAAGTCTCTTATCGTTATATTTTCGGCAAATCAGTTTGCAACTTAGAACTTAGAAATCAGTTTACACAGATTTATGTATACTACTTACCTAGCTATAACTGATCTAGAGCTTTTCATTTAAGCTTTTATTTAAAGAGTTTTGTATTAGTTATTGAAACATTTGAAATAAGCAGTTTTTTAACAATCTTAAAATCAAAGGAAAGCAATTCTCTCTTACTCTAAAATCAAATATATAATTATAATAATTTTGGGTTCAGAGATAAAAGAATATAAGTTTGGCTTATATTTAAGAAGGAATTTCCTTGATATAAAAATTCATACTAGAAAACAACATCAAAGTGAAAATAGAAACTGGGATACTAATATATTAATATTGTTATAAATTGTTTCTTTTCAACAAACAGCTATTTAGTATTGCGAAATTTTTTATCAGACATTTGAAAAAAATGAAAAAATTATGTAATGCTTTTAAAAAGGTTAAGTTTTTTATTGCTTAATCTGGAGGGAAAAAAATATAAGTTTCCTGGTAAAACGTTTTGCATCTGGTGTAATTTTTTTAAATTGACCTATGTTTAATTCATTGTATTTTATTTAGATTAATACAGTAATCTTTAATCATGTGTCAATGAGTTGTTATTAATGTATACATATCATAAATACACATATTACTTAATTTAAAATAGTTTTGTATACATTTTTGTAATTTAGTATAAAATTTTTCACCGGAAAGCAGAAAATCATATTTATCCCTTAATTTATAGTACAGAAAGTAAAGCATGTCTTTTAAATATTTATATTAATGAAAAAGGAATTTATGAAACAAAAAACAGGAAATAATAAGAAAGAAATTCACCAAGTTTAAACAAAGCCATAGAGTAATATTTCCCTATAAAATTCGATCTTCACTTTACAATGACTTATAACAATATTACTTTAATTGAGTTAACATCACCATTTAATTATTATCTCATATATCATCATGATTTGTCTTGTAACAACTAAAATAAATGTTCTCTTTAAATATTAATTATTTTGAACAATAAATTACTTTAATTTTATTTTTCATTGATAAAATCCCTAAATTTCTGAACTTTTCCTCCCGCAATATTTTAATATAACAAACATTAAAGAAACTAGTATACATATTTAGCGAGCGAGAGAGAGAGGAAGGTATTCCTTCAATTTTTTCTTCTTTCTATTATTTCAATCTAGTTTCAAAAATAAAATTTACTAGGAAAATTGAAAATTTTCAATTTAATTGTCTGGTTTTTTTAAAAAAAATAAATTCATGTTAAATATATATATTTTTTTAATTTAAAAAAAAGAATGAGAAAAACTATATTACTACATCATCGTTCTTCCCCTCAGTAAGTATAATACAGTTTTCTGAAAATAATTTTATAAATAACACAATAATTTGGAACTTATGAACACTCAAAAATTAATAGTGTGAATAAAAAGTTATTAAAGAATCAACAGAAATAAAATAGTATTTATTATAAATATTATTTTCCATGTAATTATGTAGTGACCAGTTTAGGTAAAAAAAAATGTCATTAATTTTATAGCAGTTACAAAAATGTTGCATTATTTTGAGTTCATAAAATGCTGAAAATAAAGCAGCATTGAGAGAAGAAATCATATAACAAACAAAATTTCTCAACACAATATCTTTATGATTCCAATTGAATTGAATTATGTGTAAATTATGTGTGTGGATAGTTAAAATAAGATCACGTACAGGGTTGTAAATATATATATGATTGAAATAATAATAACAAATAAAACAACCTCTAAAATCTTTAAAATAATCTTATTTTTCATTTATTCGTAACTCTGAAAATCTTATCTCAAGGTATCATAATTCATTTTAACATAAATAACAAATATGAATGTTCTGTAACTTACAGCTACTTCAACTTTAGGGCGAGCGACTTTCATGTACACTCCTATTCTTTTGGCCTCTGATTTCTCACTGGATTTCACAGGAGTTGAATCCAAAAACTTTAGTTTTGGTATTTGATGAATAATGTAATACCTACGAATAGGAAGAAAAATATTTTAGCAACCACATTTATATTTTTTATCTAAAGACAATAATGAAAAAAGTCTAAATAACGTATACTTAAAAAATTGCAATAATACAACTAATTTTTATGAAAAAAATGGAGTGTTTGAATTTCTTGGCCCTCTATAAGCAGCATCAAGTCATGAATTGGTCATAAATTTTGGATTTCACCTTTAGACTTTTGCTTAAAATTAAATGCAATATTCAGTGTTTTGTCGGTATGAGTTTACACGAAGAAAGCGAAAAAACATGACCGAAAAAATTAATGCATAATTGTCAGTGGAGAGAAATCATGAGAATTATAGCAAGATTTAAGCCAGATTTTAAAAATATGACCCAAGCAGATTACTAAATATCCTAAAAGTCAGAAATCAGAAGAAAAAAAATATCCTTTTACTATCAGACAAATGGAAATCAATCAAAAAGACTTATTTCTAAAATTCTACTTTACTCTTGGGTATTCCACAAATATTCCTTTAACCGGTTATCTGCTATGCTCGACAGAAACTAAATTACTGTAGGCAACAACGGGCATATGTAAGAGTAGAGCTCTGAAACCTACGTTTGTCTTCATTTGTAAATGATAATTAATGATTTAAATTATGATGAGTTTATTAAAAATATTTTAAGACTCGGTCCATCCTATGTTCTATGCACCAAACAATGTGAAAAACACTACATAAATTTTGAAACCAAAATCAGTATTTATATATGGCTTTTAATATTAAAAAAAACCCTTTTCTAATTGAAATCACAGCCAGAGTATACTTTATAAACACATTCAAAATTATTAAAGATTAAAATTTACACTGTAACGCATGGTATAGTTCCAAGACCGAAATGTAGGTGCGCCATTACAATATGGGCTTGGACCGGAAGTGTGACTGTACCAAACACTGTAGTACCGTCAGAAAGAGTTTGGATCGGAACAAGCGTGCGTTCCCCATTTCGATGTCCAAACCTGGACCATGTAAACTTTACTTATTTTCACCTATTTTCTTTAAATGTTTGTCTTGTAATTGTCTAAGTGTCTGTCCTTTGTAACTGTGTTATCTTATGTCATTAAATATAATAATTTACCCGAGATTCTGTTAATTACTTTTGGCTTACCCCAAATAATGACGTAAATAGCAGTTACAACACTAATTTCTTTAAAAATTTACTCACAAATAAGAACGACACAAAAATTCTTAACAAATTCTATGCTTCCATCAAATTTTTAATATTTTATTTATATACGCATAATCATATTTTTTTCCGAGTAAAAATTTTAAATTTAAATTAAGAATTTTTAAATTTTAGCTTCTCACCCAAAGGAACTAAAACGAATTGGATTCAAATGTTACCCATACAGTTAATGTTAAATAAAAGTTACAATGTGACCATCACGTGTTCGCTTACGTGACAGCATTTAAAAAAAGCCTTAACATGAAAACAAAATGTTACACCTGAGCATATAAAAGTCACTGAAATATATGTTATTGTCCATAGGAACTTTATGTTATTACAAGAAAGTAAAAGCGATGATGTGGAATTCTTTATTTATCCTCTATTCTTTTTCAGAACATAGCATTATTGATTATGTATTTTGATGTATTTACGTTATGACTAATCCACAAAATAGAAAAAAAAAATCTGTTAAAAATTAAATTTATATGAAAAGTTTGTGTAATTCATGAAGATGAGACGTCATAAAAGAGACAAATATGAACATCTTCAGTTTTATTAATGGAGTAAATAACCTTTTGAGTTGCTTTTAGAAGATATAAATATCAGTATATACTCTCAGATATATTATTTCCATTGCAATCAATTTCATTTTATGTGCAAACATCTCTTCTATTTGCTTTGTCTACAGTACGATCATATTTTTCTGATGACTTCCTTGAATTTTTAAAGAAAGAAACACGTGTTTTTCAGCTGGATACTATTTTTATTGCATTGATATCTGTATAAGGCTACAAAAATACAGACCTGTAAATTTTTTCTGAAAAAATATTTATTTTCTTACACTGTGTCTAATCGCCCGGTGGACATGGTAACAATTTTTATGGTTGGTGATGTTTTACGAAAAACAGCGAGTTACAGTGTTAATTCAACTAAAAAAAACCTTCAAGCAGAATAATAAAGTCAGCTTCATATTAAAGCAACTGAGCCTCGAAGTTGCCCTGTGGCGTGATGTAGAAGTTAAATGAGTGAAGTATCAGCTCAGGTGTCCTTGTCAATTGAAAATTAACACTAGATTGCCCATGGAAGTCATTTTGAATGCTTTTTAATATCAATTAGAAAAACAATTACTTATATAATGATACAATTTCTTAGAATTTTTTAGAATATATCTTTTTTCGAGTGCAGTAAATTTTGTATTGTTAATATTTACTAATAATTGTTATATAACTATAAATAATATTAAAAAATATTACAAATTAATTTGAAAAAAATTTATTTACACATTTATTATTCTTTCACAATGCAGTCATTTTGACGGTTTTTGGGCAATATAGGTATATACTAAGTTTCAGTCTTTCTAGTGTTAAGATACAAGTCAAAATAATGCCATTTGTGTTTTTTCTAAAACGTGACAAAAATTTAAAATAATTTCAAAAAAGGTTACATCTTTACCTAGAGCAATAACCAAATGTGGAAAGCAAGCCAAAAATTGAAATATTTTTTATGTAAAAATCCTTTATTTTAATTTGTAAACGTATATGAGAAGCCCAGTGGCTGAGTGGTAACCACTGGTTCGGGGTTTCAAACCCTAGGTAAGGCAAATTGAACTCCGCCTTTCTTTCCCTCATTGGGTCGATAATTGAGCTTGCTTGGGAACAAAACGCTGGGGAAGGGGGTTCGCGTCCGATTGATCATCTGACCAGAACATCTGCCCATGCATCTCAGTGCCCAAGGTCATGAAAACTGAGATGGGCTGTTGTGTCACTAAGTTTAGCTTTGTTTTGACGTATATGAAGAAGATTATGCAATACTTTTTTATGAATATACAAAATATAATGTAATGCAATTTTTATCTTTGTGCTGAGACATATAAATATTTAAAAACCAAATTAACACAACACTGAGAAGTTAAAAAGTTATTAAAGGCTTTTACAATGGTATATACAGATTTCTTTTATGGGGTAGAGGGTAGGTTTTAAAAAACACGTAGAATAAAGTGTCAAGGCTTAATCTTCAAGCTAAAAATTGAAAATTATTGGCCTATGGGACGGGGAGGATTTGAAAATCCACCTCCCCCTGGCATACGTGACTAGCTTTTACATTTTTATGAGCTCGCTATTATTAAAAGGAATATATCTTACACAATCTCCCAAACTAATGTATGAACCCTTTTTTTTAAGTGTAAGCAAACTTATAAATATTATTAACCAGAAATAATATTTCCAATTTAATCCTTGCTCACGAACAGTAAACGAACACACAGAATTAATTCCGTGAAAATCAATCTCATATTTTTAAGTATAACTCGAAGCATTTAACTCCCCACAAGAAAATCTCTAAAGCTGTCTTCACATAACAATGTCAAAAAAACAGAAAGGAAATTTGAAACACATCTTCAGAAATAGGTTGCAATGCGTTTAAATTTGTATGAATATAACACAAGTATCTCTATTTGTCTGCAAGTTTAAAATTTAAAAATATTCAATTGAAAAAGTAAATAAAATATATACGATTATAAATCACATTCTATGCACGGGGAAAAAAACTCGAGCTGGCATGAGCATTATATCAAATAAATTTTATAGGGAAATTTTATTGAGAATTTTATAGGAAAGTTACAAGATTGAGTTCTATTTATAGATATTAAGTCGAAAACAATCTTATTGCAGTTTTAAAAAATCTGTCAATGTCCCCCCGCCCCGTTTCTTTCGTTTTGTTTAATTTTATTATTGAAAACCTAAAAGAATTATAAGGTATCCGACTACCCTAAAATTGTGAATTTTGCAAAAAATTGACAAATTTTATGATTTATTTTATAGGTCATCTTATTAGCTTTATAAAAATAACAAATTTATTATTTTCCGTTCCCTAGAACAAAAACTACACGTGTTTTAGTAAAAGCAGATGCCAACATATTTTAAGCAAGATGTCATACTTTAAAACGCGTTAAACTCGCAATGTGTTTATTTTTTTAAAAAAATGCTCAAACGGGGTCAGAGATTGCTCAAAAAGTTTTGAAAAAAAGTTAACTGAAATTTTTTGTGCATGTTCTGTATAATAGTAGAAGTGTTTTAACCTTCAGATTTATCAATCATTGTTTTATTACAAAATTTACAGTCCCTTATGTTAATATAATCACTGTTCTTTTAACCAGTTTCATATAATAACTAAGATAAAGTGGACTAGTTTTTGTAAAAATTAAAACATCTCTTATCCTGAAGGTCACTTCAAAAATGAATAACATAGCAATATATCAGAATTAAAAATTTGTTCATAAACTTTAGTACCGAATGGGCCGCGTTTATGTTATTTTTTGTAAATTTGTACCCATTTTTTCCCATTTTAGTAATAATAATTTCTTTTTCTCTTTTTAATTTTAGCATACTTTTCTTAAAATGTATTAAACAATTCTAAAAACAACAAAAAAATCGCCATACCTCCATTTTTTTTTTAAGTTGTTGCCGGATACCTTAAATAGTCATTTTTATATGAAAGCTCAATCAAGACTATTTAATCTCTCCCTCTGACTGCTTCTTGTGAGGCAAATTATATGAAAAATTTAAAAGACACTATTCATTTCAATTTTTAATCTATTTGTGTAAGCCAACTTAAGAAACAAACGCCAGGACGTTGGTAGAAATATAATTAAAGCGCATACCGATGACAATTAAGATAAGAACGAGCTTCACCGTTATCGTATAACATCAAATAAAAATTAAAATGCAAAGCCATTCTTAGACTGAAAAATTATTCAACACCAACTTTACAAGGTATATCACATATGTGTTTTTTTTCCCAATGAGGCCGCATTTTAGCAACTTAGCGTTTGCAGACACGACAAGTCGACAAATATGAGAGCCATTTCATGGTGGCACCATCTAGTGGCAGCTTCGTTACTGAATTTGAACGCTTGGATTAGTTTTGATTCAAGCTTTCGTCGAATGTTAAATAATACCGTGATTTAATTTTGCCGAGAGTACCGGAGCGAAATTGATACTCAAGGGATCTTTTACATGCCACATAATCGTATGGTATGCGTGCCTACGATTTTCACATCCAGGAAATCTGTCCACTCCAGCCGGGGTCGAACCCGCAACTGGTTTTTGCACATAACAAATTACAGTCTTAATTAATCGATTTTCCAGTCCAAATACATTGCACGCTATACTTCCAGTACATTACACGTAAACAGAATTTTAAAAAATTATTATCATCTTTAAAAACTACTCGTTTAAATACCCTCTTAACTGAGAAATTCAGAAAAATAAACCCAGCATTATCATTTAACAATAGGCAAAAATGGCAATCCAAATATCATGCATCATTTAAATGCACTTTACTAAGAATCTTGCTTTGAAATGACTTAACAATATCAGTTTTTGATTTAGTAAGCGCAACCATCGGTTGCTGGGTACCGGACCTTTGATATTGGATAATGAATATTTAGTTATACAAAACATAATAATTATTAGAGGGGGAAATCTAAAATTTTCTTTTGTATACCTGAGGCTTCCTTCATTTGTCTACACCATAGGTTCTCAACGTGAGCGATAACGCCCCTTTATGGGCGTTTGAGGCTTTCAGGGGGGCAGTGAGAAACCCAGAGAAAATTAGGGGCCGTTGAGATGGCGAGGGTGGGCTTGGGCAGATTAACCAAATATAGTCTAAAAAGACTAAAAAAACAAAAAATAAACACGCTGATTATGTAATAACAAAAGTAGACTTTAATACTGTTTACCTTATGTTGATCGTATGTATTTGAATCATTTCTATATCACATGCACGAAAATTCAAATCTTTCGATAATTCGGGAAGTGGATGTGAAAAACTTAATAATTCTTAAATATTTATTATTATAATTCTTAAATATTTATTATTAAGATTACTTTACATTCAGACCTACATTAAAGTGAATGATATAGTTAATTTTTTAATTTCTGTAGTGTATATATATACGTGTTGTGTCTTTGTCTGCTAGTAGTAGGAAAAATGTTTCATTCACTGCATTTCATTACATATACTATCCAAGAAACATAATTAAGTATTTGAACCAGGAATCAACATGTGATTCTTTAAAGACTGAAACTGTCAATTTATATTTATTTTGAAAGCACTAGTTTATTATGAATTACTTCGTATCATCAAAACCCCTGCCTGTCTTTATAGCAGTAAGCTAAAACTTTTATTCCACTCTTTTAAGTGAAGAAGAAATTCAGTAGCGTGTTTCAATTCCAACACGCTACTGAATCCTATCTATTCCTATCTATGACTAAAATATATAATATTACACATTTAAATATATTTGTGACAATAGCTATTTCAGATTCGCGAGTAAAAAAATTGGGGCTTAGGAAAAAAATTAAATTAAAAAATATATTCTATTAGAAATAGGATATTTTTTAAAACTTAACTCTTATTTCTCTAGAGTGGAAAGGGGAGGTATCGAAATATTCACTAGAAAAGAGGGTGGTAGTTCAAACAAGGTTGAGAACCTGTGGTGTACACTATCAAATCCTATGTTTAAATATTTATCATATCTGTTCACAAGCTTCATAATTCTCATGTTGTACACTTTTACCGCCACTGTATTGAGTCAGCATTGATACTCTTGATATCACACAGAGGGAGACGCTTTTCTAGATCGGATAGAGACTAGTGATGAGTCGCTCCAGAAAGTAAGCACCAATCACTTCAGTGGCATCATTCCTCCTCACCCAATATAGCCGAGAAAATTCAAACAAAATCTATTAAAAACGAAAGAGCATGTTAACTGTCTTTTGAGGTCGTAACGATGTTATTTTCGAACGAACGGATTTCATACCTGGAGCCTCTGAAGACTCGCCGTGTAGAGAGGCTGCTGCTCGTTAAAAACTGTCGTGGCTCAAAGTCATCCCGTTGCCCTGGTATGGAAATTAAAAGAGTGAAGTGGCAATTCAAATGTCTTCCTCGGCACTTGACCGGAGCTCGAAATTACAATGTCCCTCACCAATAGCCCTAGTGTTGCTTTCGCGAGTGCAGCGTTAATCAAAAATCCAATTAAATCTAGGTAGATTTCATGCCGAAAGGCACAAGGATCAAAGCAAATCGTTGTTGTGAAACTCAAAGAAGGCTACGGCAAACAAGCTAAAACAGATGGCGAATAATACTTTCTGGAAAAATCATGCTTCTTCCCAAAAATGCCCACCTTCACACTGTTGCTGCGACTCAAGAATTGCTGGATTAGTTCGGATGAGAAATTTTTGATCATTCGCCCCTGCTAGTGATTACCATCTTTGCCTCAAAATATGAAAGAGTTTCTGAGAAGTAAACATTTTGGAAGTGATAAAGAGTTGGAAAATGCAGAGACCACCCGCTTTAATGCATGGCGGTAGAAAAATATAACTTGAGAAATCTGAAGCTGTGAAGAGGTACGACAAATATTTATATATAGAAGGTGATTATGCAGAAAAGTGTGAAGGAATCTTCAAGTATAAAACAGAATTGTTTTTCCAATAAATATTGTGTTTTTCATTTTTTTTTCAGTAAACAGTTTTTATTTTCTCGATGACCATTGTACTTGGACGAAACAATACATTCTTTGTTTAACTATACATAATATTTCTATAAATAACACAGAAGGCGTGACAAACATGTAATGACAGGTTAGGTGTAAGTCACATTCTCATCTAAACGATCTATTAAACTAAAAAAGCAAACCAAGGCCGTTAAAGGTGCACCTTGAATTATATATATATATATATATATATCGATTCGTTTGTGTATTATTCTTACCTATATCTTTGGTAATCTTCTTCGTCTTTTTCCAAACTTGAGAGTTGGTCGGGACAAGCTGGATTGCCAAGTAAGCTTAAATACGTCAGTTCGGGGTAACAACTGGTCAGTTGTTTTAATAATTTTTCTAAATCGAGGATCTGTAACAAAATGAATGAGTCAAATGCCAAAACATCACACTTTTCAGCATTACATATTAATTATTTTACACGTAAGCAAAAATATTCAATGCTTCACATTCAATTTCTGTCTTAATACTCTTAGTAGTAAGTTGGTATATCACAATAAAACATATTCTCTAAATTATTACATAAGTGTTAAAAAAATAGATATAATTGAAATTATGAGAACAAACTTAAATTAATAATACTAAGAGAGTAAAACAAAAACCAACATTCATAAATAAAACTTTAGCACATACTCGGTGATAAATGTTAACAAATGTTTGAATGTCAACAAAAATATTCAAAATCTTGCAACAAGAAAAATAAAATTCTATAATCTAACATTTAACGTAATGCAAATATTAAATCCTGTGATATAAAATGCCAGATTACTAAACAAAATTTTGTTTTTAAGAATTCAAATAAATATTTATTAATCAAATTATATGCTGAATTGATCTTTTGCTGACGCGCTTCCAACAAATTGATTCCTCATTTAAAAAAGCGGAGCCTTTAGATTACATTAAGTCAAAAGAAAACGTTTCAACTTCAGACCTATTATGAAAGATCTTAATTCGTGTGTAGTGTTCCTAATTGCGAAATAAATTGTAATCCGCTGATGAAAGATCTGGTGAGTCTCGAAGAAGCGCGGCAACATCTCGCAGCTTAATTCTTTAAGCTTCTGTATGGTTATTTGCGCCACGCCACATGGGGCAATGCATTGTTATCGAACAGAATTGTTCCATGTCTGTTGATGTAAAATTTATTTGGACTAGTTTTCTCTGCATTTAATCAACTTCACGGCAATGTGATTCTCCGGTGATTCCTTGCCCAAGAAGCCTAAAAAATATATTATGAAGGACACCTCCAGTACTCCACCACATTATCTCCAGAAATGTCTAACACATTCAACAAGATTAATTAAAGCATTATATCAGGGATCGGCAACCTATGATACGCGCGCCAAGTTTGACACGCTGTACAATTCTTAGCGGCCTTCTATACCTCTCAACAAATTTGTCAGTTTTTGAATAGAGTTGGTTGATTTTGAAATGGGGATTATTGAACCAACATTTTCAGGATTAAGGAAAAGAAAATTTATGGAATCATTAAATAATCTGGAAGATGACTCTAATGATAAATCGACAGCTGTTTTAAATTGTTAAATATCGTTTATAGAGAGACTTAACTTTTTGACGAGGAAAATTGCATTGCTTTCCGCTTTTGATTCTACATACCTATGTGAACAATTCTTTTCTCACATGAAAAGTATTTTGAGTCGCTAAAGAAATTGTTTAGAAACTTCTTTGTATACTCAGTTGAACATTTATTCACAAATTATACCCCTGACGTTGCGATATAAAACAGAGATGTGCAGGGACAAAAGGCTCGAATTAAAATATTTAACTATATTGAGAAGGAACACTTATATTTTTTGTTTATTTATTTTAATGATAAGGTTTAAAAGATGTATAATAGAAATATATGAAAAATTTTAATTTTTTATTTATGCTGAAGGAATAGTTATATTTTATGTTTATGTTAATAAATATCTGTAAATAAAAATGCATAATTAATATGAAAATAAAACTCTTGATCTGTATTCTTGACTTCTATCCCCTAACTCAAACATGCCAAATATTTCCTACTTTACTTATTACTGTCCTAAATATTACTTCTATTTCCCTGAATCGTATTGTTAAATTGGTTTGGTACACCACAGCAACAAGGTTGCCGATCCCGCACTATACAACTGTTATCCTGACTGTTACTAAGTCATCCACTTTCCATCATAATAACAATTCTTCTCAGGAAGGTTGTCTTATTATTCCTCAAAGTGAATTTCTAAATTCAAACCTTCGCTGTATTTGCCGATCGTTCTGTTCGTGAAGTTATTTCTTAAGCGTTTTAACATTTCCCATATTCTCGAAATGGGTACTAACGTCTCGCAACGAACTCCGAATTCTTTGGCAAGGGATGACAATGTTCGAAAACGATTAGTAACTACCATCACATGAAGAATGCCGCCATTAGCAAGAATAGATGGCTTCCCACGAGCTTTAAGTCTTTTCCTCCTTCGAATGTAACTTTTTGAACCATCTCTGTACTCTTTGTTAGCTGATGGTATTGCCAAACGAAGTGTTGATATTCCTAGAAGTATGTGCCACACTATTACCGAATTTGGGCTCGTAGAAGAAATAACTCTTAATTCATTGGTCGATATACCAGTATGCAAAATATCCGTAAAAATAACAAATCTCAAAGTTATAAAAATATGAAACGTAAGGCTCTTTTACACGAGTTAACTTGTTCCCAGAACAAAGAGTAGGGAGAGAGCTAGTTTTGAATAGAAATTGTCTTGGTCCCCCCCCCTTCACACGTAGTCAACTAGCCCTAAGCTCACAAAAACTGCATTCTAGTCCACACTAGTTGACTCAACTAAAAGGATATTGCGGAAGCTACTCTCTTCACACGCAGCTACTTGTTTATTGAAAATGATGTAAAAACTTTTAACTTCGGACTCAATTATACAAATGAGTTTGCGAACTTTTCGAAAGGACAACTTTTCGATCATTTTTGTGTCAATGTGTGAAAGGAATTCTATCTTCTCTTCACATTAGGGAAATGGTTACAGAAAATGAGTTGACTGGCACAATATTGACTTGTGTAAAACCGGCCTAACAGACAATTGTATTTTAAAGAGGTACAACAAAATTATAACTTTTAAGCATACTATGCAATAAAACGATCAGTTTACGAAATATAAGAAAACCGACACTTAACATTATATACGCGACCAACTTATAAACATTCATAATAATTTCAATTCTAAAGGAACATTTCAAAAGTTAAAATAATTAGTGAACGACATAGCATGTTCTTTTTTGAAAAAATATTCAAAACAATTGAGAATATACTTACATGATTTTTATTTAAAGAAAGTGTATGGAGATTAGGGAGAGGTATAAATGAAACTAAGTCGTTCAGTTCATTGTTATCTAATATTAATTCTTCCAACAGCGGAAATAGTTCTAAATTGTCTAAAGTTCTGAAAATTAAAACGAATAGAAACATGTAATATTTATTAAATATGTGCTTTTTATTAAAATATTGAAATAGACTGGAATAAAGAAAATAATAAAGAAATATTGGAGAATTTACTGTTTTTTAAATTATTAAAAATGATTTATTAAAGTCAGGAAAAGAACCACATCGAATATTCCTGTAAATGCACCTTATTTTAGCTTTCTTCAACGTATAACATTTGGTGTGACAGTTTGACGTACGGTGGTGCAAAAATAGTTTTCTTAATCAAACATTTCGTAAAGATTATGGATGTAATTAAATTCTTATTCTTTTTCATTTCACAATATAAGCTTAGAGAAATGTAAACAATACTCGTACATATTTTTCCCCACAATGGTGTTCACAAGGTGCGAAGGTTTGGGTAAATCCATGACAGTCACATGATAAATGCAATCACGTGTTCTCCATCGGATTCAAAATTAACCTAAGACTTGCAGTTGTTGTATAATTCAAATAAAATTTCAAATTTAATAAAAATGTTAATGTACTAACATTCTTCACAAAGCTTTAAAAAAAGCATATTATATACGTATAGTATGAAATCAAATGCATTTTGTTTACCTTTGTGCTACTTTTTTTTGACAAATATGTACTTTGTAACAAAAAGTTTCAGTAAAATGCAAAAGTTAGCAACAGTAAAGCGCATAAACTGATTGGCTGGAAACACGTGATTGCATTTATTATGTAGCTGTGACGTCACATGAATTTAATGAATTGATTGGCTGGAAACAAGTGTTTCAGTTATCATGTGACTATGACGTCACATGAATTCAGCCTATTAAGGGCGTTATATTAGAATGCAAAGAATATATATCTAAAGAATATATATCTTAAGATATCTCATAAGTTTTTTGAAAAATCGAAAGAGAAGTCATAGGAAAGACAATATTGGAAACTTATAAGAAAATATATGTAATTTTATAATAAAATACTTTTTTCAGAAAACTTTCAAAACTTATAAAAATTCACGAATAAAGTTCAGATTGCATCATATATATCAAATCTTACCTTATTGTATTAAAGCTTAGATCCAGTCTTCTAGTTTGATCTCCATATATTTTACCTAGGATACTTGGAATGGCATAGCAATCTTGTCCGATGTAAGAAAGCTGAAACATACAAATTGATATTTATCCATTTATAAAATGTAAACATAATTAAAATTCCTTGAGTATATGGTCAAATTTTAAAAGAAAATGAGTAAATTTAGGTTAAAATAATGGTAAGATTTTCATAAGCTTTATATATTTTCCTTCTCATATTATAAACGAAATAACAAAAGTTCTACAATCCCGAATTACAATAGAACAGCATCAAATTGATATTCCATTCACAAGTGTGATTTTCAGGGTCCTTGAATTTACATAATTTTCTTTATGCAGATTAAATGCATTGATGAAACGCTGATTCAAAAAAAAAAATTACATAAAATTAAAAATTAAAAAAATATATATTTTACACAAAAAAACATGAAATTTCTATAGGAGCTATTCACGGATTTAATGATATATAATTATGAAGGAAAGTTTCAGAATAATATATCAGAATGTCACTGAAAATTACACGGTTATAAATAATTCAGAGAAATGATCAATTGAACGCAGTGAATGAATTATTTATTAATATAATTTAGTATGTATTAAGCATGTTCCACAAGCTAATATTTTTCAAAACTGTACGATCATCCAAGATTACACTCCATTTCGATGTTCTTTCCGTTTTATTTATTTAACATAATGATTAAATATTCACTAATTGAGTGTGTAATTACGTCAAAGAAATGAGTGCAACCAAAAAAAGTAACAAAGTACGTACAGCTACAAATAGACAAGAAATCGACACAGTAATATATTGTATCAATTTGGACGTGTATAAATAGCATTTTGTCGTACTCTAAATACTGCATAATTAAAATTGAGTTACCTTTTTTATTTGCATACAATTGACCTCATTTTGTCACTTCATTTGAATAATGAGCGAAAACGTTTTAATAATGAAAGTATTTAGTAGGATACTTTTTTGATTTCCTGCATACACTGCTGGCCATTAAAATTGCAACACCATAAAAGAAAAGAAAAATACAAACAAACAAAAAGAAGATATGTATTGAACGTAAACGGTATGGTATGAAAACAAAATGATTAAATTTTCAAGTAGTTTTAGGGGTTGACAGTGGTGCAAATTAGTAGAAACAGCTGCCATTTATAGCAAGGGTGGCCAATTTTTCTAAAGAAATGTTTAACGCCATCAAATAATTTTGACTTGTGATAAATTGTGAAAATAATAAAACTAAATACTAACAATTCAAAAAATTGTATTTACTACGAAAAAAATACCCTTTGCACTGTAGTGTTTAAAATGTTTTAGTTAAACTCGTACGTGTAATTCAAATTAAAGTAACATTAGCGTGACTTCTGTTGCTGCAGATTGGATGACAACTTATATTATTATTGTAGATGTTACTTTTCGTAGAATGCATGCTGAATTGGAGTCATCTGCCAAAAGGTTTCTAAGCAATTAATTATATTTGCGTGGTTCATTTTTTTGACAAGAGGATTTGTGACATTTCAAAATGCCGTTTTACAGACGATGTTCTGCATACGACTGTTCCAGAACATAAAGCACATACCGTTTTGTCACCTTTACTAATAATGCCATAGTTCTAGATGCACCAAGTATGAAATTCTCTGTTACACTTACTACATTGCACTTTTTGTTCTGAACTAGCCATGTTAAGTAACAGTTAAAGATCGTAAATAAACCACAAATAAACTTTAAAATACAGTTGAGTCAACGAAATTGACTAAGCTATGCGTAGACAAATTTGGCACCATAAGCAACTGTAGTCCACAATGTAACTAAGACAAGATAATAACAAACGAGTGGGCTCCCCTGCGACTGATCACCCGCGTTTGTTCGTAATACTTCATAGTGAACTTTGTTCTTTTGAAATAAAATGCAAACTATTTTGATCACTCGCGTGCCCAAAACACGTGCCATTGATGGCACGCGTACCACTGGTTCGCCATCCCTGATCTATAGCAACTAAAAAAGCAGAGAGTCAAACTAGACTTGGATGACAGAAACGAACAACTTATTTCATGCTACTTCCTTTGCCACACTTTTACAACCGTACTAGTTGAAGGGAATGGTGGGCCAGTCTCTCAGCAACCTATGACCAGGTATTTTCAATGAGTGACAGATCTGGAGACTGTGCACGTCAGGGCAACAATCGAATACCTTGTGTATCAAGGAAGGTTATAACACAGCGTGCATTATGTGGTCTTGCATTATCTTAAAGGAAGATGGTGTTTCTCAGGCCTAGAAGATAGGGCACAGCCAGTGGACGCAATACGCCAGAAATGTATCGATCTGCGGTGAAATTACCGTCAATCCGAACTCGACACGTGCGTATCCTGTACCCAATGGCTGCTCAAACCATCACACCAGCCCATTGAATGCAAGCAAGTGATGACCGATCTCCTCGGAGCTTCCAGACGCAATACCGTCATCAGAATACTGCACGCGGAACCGGAACTCATCTGAAAAGACGACATTGTGCACTGTATCCAGCATTATCGTTCAGCGAACCAGAGTCACCGTTACTGTCTATACTCGATTGTCAATGGAAGCCAAAGTAATGGTCACCATGCTGACTGTTCACGGTGCTGTAAACTTCGTCGCACCGCAAGAGCGGATACTGAGCGTGCTGCAAACATGCCCGCTTCCTAACTAATGGTCCGTGATGTGGTTGTACGGTTTTGTAGGGTCGACCTTATGACGAATCTATACGCGACCTTCTATTAATAAACCCCTTGGGTATTCTTTGGGCCAGCAAAATTCACCAATCTTCTCCTAAAAAGGGAAACGTGATATGCAAATTAAGTTTATTATATATATTCCTAGTTCGCTAGTTAATGGTGTTAGTGAATTAGAAGAAAAGAGAATAATTAATGAAAAGTTAGAAAGTAGAAGTTTAGTTAACTAGAGGTGACAAGAAAGATTCAAGGTAAATATCACCTGGTAAAAGGTTATAGCCAGGAAGAGAAAGTTAATTTCAATTGATTAGAAGACTGCCTAAAGTCAGGTACTGCCAACTTCATATTACGTGTATATTTAAAGTGATAAAGTCGCTAAGCGGACATTAAGTACGTATCTACAGTGTAAAGTAATATTAAGGAAGAACCTTTAATATAAAAAGAAGTTTATTTAATGTTTCCTCCCCAAACGCGACTCTCGTCTCTTCCCTCTGTTGCTCAACTGGATTATCCTATTTATAGCGTAAAATAGATTTATGTTTGAGTTGATTAAAGTGATAAATAAAATAATTGGAATTTATCATGTCGAATGATCCTTTACGTCCTTCCACACTTTTAGCCGGGTCACAGGGTAGAAGGGAATTAGGTTCGTTTCAACCTTATAATATATCTTTCATCTCGGGCTTAGTCATGGGAGGGCATGAAAATCCTGTATGCCGTACAATATGATCATCAGCAATTCATTGATTCCGTATTCGCATGACAATGGTTGGATTACGATCAGTGCGGAGGACGATATCACAGAACGATAATCCACATTCTCGATAGGCAACGATTCTGCCTCTGTCGAATTCCGACACTTGAGGGTAAGCATTTCTCCTTATTCGATCCGACCTTTTAAGCGCTTTCCTTATGAAAAATTCACTACACAGCCATTTTTTAATGTGGTGCTTCAGATGTTACTTCTCCCTCCGGCGTCGTCTGAATGCATTGAAATACTAATCATTTGTATATTCCAACCTCTTCTTCTTCCTCACATAATTTCTTCGTGGTGTTTCACTTTTAATGGCCAGCAGTGAATATGCGAAGACATCACAAATGGGAAATTCAAAAGTAAGAAAATTTTTCTTCAATATGCTATTTCTGAGTGACAAAGCAATGGCCTTAATTAAACAAACTTTCAAAATAATAATAGTAATTCAAAAATCCGAATAAAACAAGATATTAATTTTTAATCGATAGGGTTATATTTTACTACGAATCAGTAGGCAAGTGGCAATAAGTAAGACACAAGGCAATAATTTTTCGTTACCCTGGAAACCATAGATCGCAAAATATTTAATTAAATTTTTTATTTCTAAAACACATTTTTCAAAAGTTAAAAACATTGTATTTACATCTATTTTCTTTTCCATATTTTTTACACGTGAATATTTAATATATGATAATGGAATTTCCGAAACATACATTTTAATGAAGTGAAGACATAAATTTATATAGGATATGAATCAAGAAAACAATAAAAAAATATACCGGAAGTAGATCGATCAAGGAAGTGCCCAACGTATCGAGTCTCTTTTGAATAGAAAGGAGATATGAAGCACAGAGTGAAGGAATTGTCACAACTACATTTACTTAGTAACAGAATTTTTCTTTCACTTCCCGGCGAAAGCCGCAAATTCTGAGTCATTCAGATAGCTCTTACAATATTCAAATATTTATCAGGACACCTTAGGATTAAATATATCTAAAGGTAACCTAATGGGAGAAATGATATAATTCATATTTTATTATTAAATTATTAAAAGCTTTTATTTAACTTACAATGTATGTATATGTATGTATGTATGTATGTATGTAATTTGTTCGGGTGGAATCTTAAAACTCAATTTTGAAGCTGATATCTTCACCACATTGAGCTGAAATTTTGAAAACACGTTTAGTTTGGATGACAATGCATGTTTTGACCATTTATATTCCGATATTGCAATTAATTAAAAATATATTAATTAAAAACGTTAAACTAGTTTTGGGCGCCAACTTGGATATATCTGCATTGTTGTAATAATTTTATTGTTACAACAATGACAAAAGTTGGTGTCGAAAATCGGTTTTCAGCCAAACTGGAATTTCATAACGTTGCGCTATTGACTGTATTAATTAACTTTGTCTAAAAAATAATTACATTTCTACAAAGTAAAAATAATCTAATTTCTACAACATATGCAATTTTTTTTACAAATTTCTATCTATTTTCTTGGATTTAAATTCAAAACAAAAAAAAGTAGAGCTATTTTTCAAGTAGATTGGTACATTGTATACCTTTCTCAACGCTGCCAAGTTAAACTGAGATGGAGTATTATAGAAATTCTAACTTTAACCCCTTAACTGGTTTGCCCGTACACCTTACGGGCTACTGAAAGTTAGCCACAACCGGTTTGCCCGTGCGCTGTACAGGCACCGAAATTTTTTCTTTCTATATTTTATTTGCACAGACTATATTATTCCTATAATAAGGTTATATTAGTATAGTGTGTCTTTAGGAGATGCAGAGAGAGAGTTTGTCCATGGTACTGAACTACTCTTCATTCAGAATTTTGGTAGTGGTGAAGGTGAGAATTTTTCACTGAAGGCAAGAATATATATTCTTGAAAATATTGGATAAAGAACAGGGATTTACAAGGCAATGTACAATGTGTTGCCTAAGAAAAAGGAAAATGGATAGATAATCCAAAGAAGTCGATATTATCTCTATCCCCATTGGAATATAAGACTTAGTGTTACACTATTCTTCATATTGTGTGTGCATATAAATATGCACACACACACATGAAATCCTATCAATCGTATGAAAAAGAGGTATGAACATGAAATTTTTTGGTAAGTGGAAGAAAACATATTTTAAGATATATGTGAAATATTCTTCATAGTACGCAGAATGTACTTATTAAAAGCAAACATTTAAGGGTTTTTGTGTTCAAAAATTATAAAATAAAAAAAGGTGAGTAAAATTTTAAACCGGAGATTAAAATAAAAATCTTCCATTTTCGCGCGTTCTGTTAATTATTATGCTTAGTTACATGCAGTTAAAAAATGGGCTTTTTTTGGGAAAATTTTGGTCAAAAAAATTGACCGCTTAAGAGGTTAATTTATGAAGCTCAGACAAAAAATAATTATAGAATCGGAAAGATCATTTATTTCGTCCCGATACGGTATAATGTTTTTTACAAAATAATAATATTTGTATTTCTTACGATTTTTTTTTAAATAAGTCAAAATCGATGCATTTTTACGAAAATAATGTCTAAATCAACGCGCATGAATTTTTTTTGTTTAAATGAATCGACATTCCGTACTAAAACAGCTCATGATTTGCTCTTTTAGAATCAGTCATTTAAAAAATAAAATGTCGAAAATTTTTTTTACGATTTTTCAAAAAATACTCAACATTTTAATATTTAATAACTTCGTCATTTATGAAGAAAATCTCATAAAACTTTTTTTCGTGTGTAGGATAATATTACCCAAGATCTGTACGAAGATTGAAAGAATTTCTTAAAATTCACGGATTTAAGAAAAAATTGTGTTTTTCGTCTAGTACCCTTTTTGCGAGAATTCATTTAGCTCGACTGTTCGAAAATAACCGGCTAACACCTAGCAACAATGATGCGTTGAATGAGATGAACAGACTAAGAAACCTGTCCAGTGATAACTAAAAAGTAAAAAATAAATTAAAAGTAAAAAAACTTTTTTAAAAACAAGCTTTTATTTAAACGCGCTAAAAGAATAAAACAAATGTTTCTTTAAAATTTTTTTACTATCAACTTATAACGTCAGTACACAATTTATATGATATAAAAGCTTGTCGCGAGATTTACCTCTGCAGATAAACAAGTAAATTAAATAACTTGATCTGATTGATTTCAATTTCTTAAAATTTTCAAACTAAGTAAATAAGGGTGCTTTAATCTTGCGACAAGCTTTTATATCATATAAATTGTGTAATGACGTTATAAGTTGATAGTAAAAAAATTTTAAAGAAACATTTATTTTATTCTTTTTAGCGCGTTTAAATAAAAGCTTGTTTTTAAAAAAGTTTTTTTACTTTTAATTTATTTTTTATTCCACGCATTGACCTCGAGTCTGAATTATAATTTCGCGTAGTATTGCAAAAGATACTGAAAATAATTTAGAACTCACATCAATAGCCCGTTGGGAATGTTACAATTATTAATTATATGAATGAGAACAATTAAAGTGCATTTATCATTTCCTAGATACATTAAACGCATTTTTTAAAAAATATCCATGTTCTTTATGATCTGGGAATTTTGTTCATTAAAGATTTTTCAATATGATTGATTGTATAATATAAAACACCTGAATTTGTTCGCAACAGTTAATAATGGTTTGCATTGATAACTCAAATCTAAGACGCAACAGCCCATGAGGGCCAAGGCCAATGTCATAATCCAGATTTTTAAAAAAAAATCTGTTTCGTTTACCCTGCTAAACATATCAATATTACACAAGTTTTTTATTTTCCAACAATATTAAAATTTTTTTTTCGGGCGAGTGATTGTTTATAAACGTTGTACTTTAAAACTACATGAAAACTATTGGCAAAGGACCTCGCCAATTGACAACCCCTGAACTGACATCCCAACTTCAATTTTCCACACCACGCCAACGAGAGGACTTTGAGCTTCTTTAGATTTTAAGCGCATCAGACCCTCTACAAGCGGTTCTCTGAAGGCATTAGGATTTGAACCTATGAATTGACATAAACAACGCCGGGCGAGATTTCGTGACTATGTTCACTCGTCTACCGTGGCCACGTTTTTTTTTTTATTTAGGGGCAATATACGACGAGCAACGCCGAGTATTAAGAAGAAAATTCCAAAAATATACTAGAATTTTATATCATTCCATGACATTCAGAAGATATTACAATTAAATTTAAATTAATTTTTTCTTTTAAAACTGAAGTTTAATAGTGTTTAATTACACAAGACGATCGCAAATTCAAGTTGTACCTTTAATAAGTTTTATCAGCATTTATAAATGTTACCTTTGAATTCCGAACAAAGTTATATTTTGTTCTTAATGATAAGTGGATATAATTATCATGTATACAATCAGTGATTCGATAAAGAAAAAAATGAGTACGCAAATATTACCTTCATATCAAAGTGAAATCAAGTTCAGTTTGTGTGTGTGCATTATTATTTAACCATGAATCTATAATAAGGCCTACTCTCCTTAGTTGTGAGAATCCGTCTATGGGCATCTTTGGCACAACTCTAGTAACATTTTTATTAATATTGAATACTTAAATGGAGGCTCATATGGAGTGTGTAATGTTTGAAAGAGTATAACGATGACAAATTCAAATTGGTTTTTAGGACGGGGTTTAACAAATCACAACAAAATGTGCTTTAAGCTTTAAGAGATATGCATACAATGTGAATCTCAGCTTTGATAACATATATTACGAGAGAGTAAAACCAGACATTTGCAGAAAGGGACCCACAAATTTATGTTCATGAACTTTCAAAAGAGTATAACTATTTAAACTTATCTCTCTTCCTTCACTGTTGTGACGGCTTTATCCGCGATCTTCCTACTAACAGTCCTCTTGGGGAATTTTTTTAGTCTTTAAAAATTATTTTATTAGAAAGCTTCCTCCGAAAAAGAGAACGTGAACATGCAAATTATGACTACTATATAATGTCTAGGTTTTCAGGTTAGAAAGGAGAGAGATAGGATAGACTGCTAGCGGAGCAGTGATTAATCAAATTGAATGTGAGGCGCGGATATTTAGTAATTGATAATTGTATTACTTAAGGTGACGATCTGTCACTTGAGATTGAATCTAGATTAGATAGCTAAGAAGTCAGAGCTATTGAATTAAGTAAGTGTACTAAAGTACTTATTCTCATATCTCACATACCTCGTTAATTGTCTTCCTATTTATAAATTGGGTGCATCTCTTAACTTTGGTGGATCGAACTTGTGTTGTGTTTTGTGCTGTAAATAAGTTGAATTATTTTGAAATATGGCTAGTCTTCCTTCCGATCTCCCCACACTGAGGGAAGAGAGAGCGCTTCCCTCACACTGTGACTTAAATAGTTTTTACTTTAATGGCAACGTTACTGAGTATCAGACAGTAGTACGGATAAATTAAGTTTTGAAGTTTGTAAAATAATCATCGCTAATGAGTACGTACTTTTTTAATTATTTAAATTCTAAGATAGAAGCTGATTGAAAGCTTTGTATAAATGTTTACTATAATACTTTTTGAATTTCAATTTCAAACAAATTGATACTCTGATGTGTTTTTGAGTACATAATATTAAGAAGAAATGAATGTCAAATTTGTGGCCCCCCTCAAAAAATTACGGCACAGGTTACAAATTTGTGTGTATGACAACTTAAAAGTCACAATAAACGATTTGCAATTGTACAATTTTTCAAGAAGAGGTATTGTGTCACTAATCACAGGGAAATGATGCATTTGTTGATGATGATGTTGCAGGGAAATGATGAAATTAAATATTTGATCAAATCCCTGACGTATATGATTAATTCACGGAAGATGCTAATATAACGTTAATTGGAGGTCATTTCTTTGAAAAAATTAAGTGATCTCATCAAATCCCTAAACTGTTTTAAAGAAAAAATTAAATGAACAAGGCAGGATTCGCACAACCCTATTTTCGCTTGTTACCACTCCCCTTTACCCCTCTCGCGTTTGAGCCGGACAGCACCCAAATATTACGAAAGGAAAGTTGCGCGATTATTTATTGTTTTCCATATTTCTAGTCTTTTAAATACCTACCTAAAATGAGTTCAGATATTGAAGAAAATCAAAATCTGACCAAATTTGTATCTGAAGAACAGTTTAATGAAACTATCAGAACGTTTGTGAGCAAGGGGGATGAAAAAAAAACTATTTGTGAACTCACGAAATGATAAAAGAAACGGTAACAGCCATTGAACAATTGAAATTAGCACCACTACTTAAACTGCAATGGACACAGAAACAATCTTATTGTGGAAAAAATACGATGGTATGGAAGTAGGTACTAAAAAATCTGACTTTGAAGAGAAATTCCAAATCCCATTTAGTACTAAAAATAGAGTCAATAGAAAGTTTTCACCACAGACTCTGGGGAACATCATTCAACTGGCCACGGAGGAAGAAATAAGACCCTGCATAGTTTGAAATCGAAATACTACCTAATACTGACTTCAATTATACTGGAGTTTTTCAAAGTTGTACGAGTACATGGTATACCAGTCCAAGAAAATTTTCCAAAAAAAGGAATCATTGTTTACCCAATTGTATCTTGCGACTTCAATTATCGTAGCCAAGTTGATTTAGTTGAATTGCAGTCGACCCCAGATAGAAATGACAAATTGCTATTAAACTGATGTGACCACGCGGCGAAATTCAGCATTCTTTGATCCTTTTTAAAAACAGCTTCTGAAGAAGCAATGGAGCTAATAAAAATATCTTTAGAAGTAGTCTGTCCTCAAAAACTAAAAAGCGACAATAGTGATGAGTTTCAAAGCTGCTGTCATGTCAGAATTAACAAGCCAGTGGACAACGTGCAATATTGTAAATGGTAAGCCTAGACATCTATCAGTCAAGGACCCGCTGAGCAAACAAATCAAGATGTCGAAGTTATGTTACGTGCTTAGCTAATTGACAATGATACAAAAAAATCGGGCTATCGGTTGTCTCTTTGTTCAATTCCAAAACTATTCCTCTTTTCATCGAACCATTAAACGATCATCTTACAAATCTTTACTATGAACAGAACCAAAAACAGGACTACAATCTAGCCATATTACGAAAAAGTCGCTTGAAATATTTGCTACTAAAGAGAATCTACTTCAAAATTAGAAGGACTGTGATATTATTTTAACACCAAAAGACTAACCAGCACCGCGCGCATTACGGCAATTCAACTTCGAAAGATCTACCAGCATTTGAATTAATTGATTACAATGCTTCAACTTCAAATGATCTTGTTAATAGTTAAATTAGTTAAAAATAACAATTCATAGTCTCACAATCTAACGGCAGCTAATTTACTATCCAAAAAGGTTATAAATTTAGAGGCTCTACCAGAAATTTTTTATCGATAATAAATCAATTCGAACCAGCTAACAACTCTACTTCAACCCCTGCTTCAACAGTTTAAAACATCGGTAATATTTTAAATATCAGAAAGGGGAGCAGCAGCCAGCGACAGTAAAGCAGCATGTTGTGTTTTTTGTAGAATAGAACCTACTGGAGTCCATTCATGTGACATTTGTAAAAATCCGGTGAGTGCATTATTTATGAATACAATAGGAGAAGAAGGATAGGATCGAGAGAAGATAATATGCTGTTCATGCTAAATAGAAGAAAGAATTCAAGATCAAAGGCAAAGTGCAGCAAAACATTTGAAAATGCCAGCTGAAAAAAGGAAAGAAGTTTCTCTGAAGAAATTTAAAGATATGTGTTAGTGAATTTCACACAGTATTGGTGCATGTATATAAGGCAGATGGATATCTATTAGATGGTAATAACATAGTGAGAATCGTATTAGATTTTAAAAAATAACTTGTACCAAACAAGTACCTCAGTAGGAATAAAAAAGATTGGCTACTTAGAAAGGCTCTTCGAATAGATACTACAACATTAACCGAAAAAGTTCCGCAGATTAACCTAAGTCTGCGTGATGTTGCAGAAAAATTACTTCTCTCCATAGAAGTCAAGGATTTAAGAAGGGATCCCGTGAGGAATCAAAATTAAAATGCAAAGCAAAAAGATGTAAAAAAAGTAACGCATTTTGTAATCGAGATGCCCCAAATTAACAACCTGTTTTATTAAAATAAATAAACATATTTATTACTTACAATCACGACAAAAGAAATGTTTAAAACTTTACTAAAAATATCATTTTTGTTTTTATAAAAAAACTAAGTATATTATATATATATCAGTTTAAGTATCTATTTCTTTTGTTAATTATTTTGAATAAATAATTTCTATTTCAATGACTCTTATTGTATTACTTGCTCTATATTTAATAATGCACACAATCTGTACTAAACAAAATAAATATCTTTAAACTTAATATTAATACTCAACAATATTTCTTCATTTTTTCACTAAAACAGTTCAGGGATTCCATCATGTGATCACTTATTATCTTTAGGGAAATGATTCAGAAGAGATGTTATTTTATCATTCATAAACTAATCATATATGTAGGGATTTGATTAAATTCCTAATTTCATCATATCCTTGCAACATATACATATACTCTAAATGGGTTTTTTTTAAAGTTACTAAGTTTTGAATAAGTATACATGTAATATTTATTAATCTTTCACCAGGAAACATACATTTGCATAAAGCTAATTTACACGATCTTAATATATTCAGTCAAAAAGTTCATTCAAGAAAAGAATAGAAAACAGTAAATAATCATCCTAATTTTGTTCTACAAATAAATAAGGAAATCATTTGGATAACTCTAGAAAAATTTAGTTTTGATGTCATACACATACACAAGAAATTTCTTCAGAATTAAATGAATTCTAACAATATTTTTAGAACAGAAATTATTACCAAATAAAATAGCGGGCATGTCTTTCCCAATATCTGTTTTTCAAAAAAAGAAAATAACCATCTTATAAGCCTTTTAAAAGAATTTCCTAGCATTTCTAAGAAACATCTATATTTTTTACATTTCGTTAGAAAAGAAAGCAATAATATAGAAACAAAAATTTGCATATTTAATAAATGTAGATATACATTTACCGATTTTTGCATGAAATATAAAATTTCAGCAAAAACTTTTAAAAAAATATAAATGAACTGTACAAAATGAACATTTTTTGCAAATGATACCAGCTTCCGGGAATGTACTAGGTCTGTAATGGTAAGCTCCAATTCGCCGCTCATTAGACATTTAAAATATATATCTTTTTTGCAAATGTAACAATCAAAAAGCAATATATATATTCTTTACAATTCTTTAATGAGTGAATGGTGTTTCTATTACTTTGAAGCTACACTAGCGCTGTTAACGACGGGCAACGTAATTCGGAACTACGGTAAATAAAGATAATAACATGAGCCTGTCACTACTCTCTCAAAACTTACACACCTCGCCACGTACAATTCTTCAGACTAAAACACTCGGAAAACTTTTGAGAATGCTTAATTAAATAAAAATGTTCAAAGCTTTTAAAAAAACTTAAGTAATGATTAACACACTCAAAATAAATTTATTTTTGACATTTTTTCCAAGTTTGAAGGATTGCTTAATCTTGAATTGGACATATTTATTGTAATATACATGCATTTTTAAATATATATATTTTTTATAATGAAAATAAAATTTCTGTGAATATTTTTCCTCACGTCAAAGTTATACATTTAAAGTTTTTTCTAAAATAAAAACACAAATACTGATTTACTACTTCTCTCAACAAAAGGAAATTTGTTTCCCAAGTAAGACAATGATAAAATACAAATATTAAAAGCAAAACTTACGTCCACACCGCATACAACTCTGTCTTTCGTCCAATAAGTGAGTATGCAAACATGAGAAAACTTCCTATCAAGGTATTCATCCAAACTATTATTTCCAGATCCTACACTACCCAAACTACAGGAATCTGAAACACTACTGTTATCTCCATCCTCAGAAGTTTCCTCCATGATGGCCCGATTATTAAGAAAATAATCCAGAGCTTTTGCATTACCACCATGTGCTGTAAATGTTATAAGAATGTTACAAGGGTGTTCCGTATTCAAGTAAGGTTCGTGAAAAGAATAACAATGATTTATTTGACACTTGTTTTCCTCTTTTCTTCTTCTCCAGGGTTTATATAACAGAAATCTGAACGAGAAGCAAACTGGTTTGGAACTTGATATTTGTTCTGTTCCGACTTTTTCATTTTCTTATCGTTCATTTTTTTCCTCTTGAGTAGTGAAGTGGTATGATTAGAAGATCAGAGGTTTTCTTTTTACCTTTTGGTCGTCTCCACTTGAAAAAAAAATGTTGTCGTGTCGTTTTGACATACGCAGGATGCAAAATTCATTGTGGTGTCAAATTTTGCGAAATGAAAAATGTGCATTCCTGCATTTGGTTTAATAACACAAATAAAAAATAAATTTCTCGAGAGAAAAAAGTTTTTAGACAGGGCAGTTATATAAAACGAGTTTGAGGATTATATGTGCAGATAGATGATTTTTTTTAAAGTTGTAATATGTATTTTTATTATTATTATTTTGAAAAAAAAATCCTTTTATGCTTAACTATTATTTGAAAAAAAAATTCTCCGAAATAAACCGAAAAATAAACACTCAAAACTAATAGAAAATATGCACCATAATGTGTAAAGGTATCCGGCTACTAGAGACAACTTTAAAAAAAAATGGAGATATCGGGATTTTTTGTTGTTGTTGTTCTTAGATTTGTTTAGTACATTTTGAGAAAAATATGCTAAAATTAAGTAAGGAAAAGGAAATTATTATTATACTAAAATGGAAAAAAATTAGTAAAAATTTACAAAAAATAACATAAGCGGGGCGCAATCTGCCTCAAAAGTATATGAACAAATTTTCAATTTTTCAATTCTGATGTGTTACTACGTTATTCATTTTCGAAATGACCTTCAGGATAACAGCTTTTTTAATTTTTACAAAAACTAGAGCACTTTATCTTGATTATTATATGAAATTGCTTGAAAAAATAAATGATTATATTAACATAAGGGACTGTAAATTTTGTAATTAAACAGTGATTGATAAATCTGAATAGTAAAACATTTCTATAAACAGAACATACGCATAATATTACAGTTAATTATTTTCAAAACTTTTTTAGCAATCCCTGGCCCCGTTTGAGCATTTTCAGAAAAACACATTTCGAGTAAAACGAGTTTTAAAGTATATCTTGCTTAAAGTAATGTCATCTGCTTTTAGTAAAACGCTTGTAGTTTTTGTTCTAGTAAACGGAAAATGATAAACTTGGCATTTTTAAAACGCTATGGCCAATAAAATAAAATCATAAAAAAAATGTCAATTTTTGGCAAAATTCACAATTTTAGTGTAGTCGGATATCTTAAGATTGTTTGATTTTACAAATATGTACTGACATTAGAGTACTGACCCAATGCCATGCTGCCGAAAAAACAGCTATTTTTGGGGGGTGGAAAAGGCAACAATGCTTTCTGGGAAGAAGACTGTGATCAACCCTACAGCACCTACTCAGGAACTTAATTAGTGTCAAGGCAGGTAGAAAATAATTTTGTCAGTAAAATATAGTATGTTTCGGTGAATATCACTCAACAGGAGGAATTTAAATTCTTACCATCATATATATTTAATTTTTCTTGCGTTTTTCGAGTGATATGTATGTAATATATGTTAATGTGAACCATATAAACAATTATTAGTAATATAAAATTGGCGATTTTATAAAATAAATTCATCTTTTTTATCAAATATTTTAACAGTGACACTCTGTGAGTGACGAGTATATTTAACATCCCTCGATTTCTCTAACAAACATAAGTGACACGCTCTCAAACGGGGGCGCCGCAGTTAACTGTTTAACACACATTACAATTATTTAAAATTTCTCGTTGTAAAAGTATGTTTCTAAAAATATTCTTCGTTTCATTAATCATAATTTTTACTTTAAGCATAGTGTTCACTAGGATTTGCAGCCCCGGGATTAAAATGATTAATCCCGTGATTTAATTTTGTCTGAATTATATATTTCAAAATGTTTTCTTCTCTAAAAACCTTTTAAGAATTTAATTCTTAGAAGATTTATATTTTGTTTATAAAATATGTACGTAAAATTTTTGAAGTGTTTTAAGTAAAGAAAAATATATGCAGCTTTCATTTCTCGTATACCGTGAGTTCGAGCCTAGTACCACTGAAGACCTGCTGTGCAGAGACGGCTGATGCCCGTTCAATCAGTCGAGAGTTCAAACATTCTCCCGTTGGTGTGGTGTGGTAGTTAGAAGAGGGGGATGCCAGCTCAGGTGTCGTCCTCTTCACTTGACCATGGTTCAAAATTACGAGGTCCATCGCCAAAAACCTTTGAGTAGTTGAACAGTGCGACGTTACTATTCACTCACACGCAATACTTACACAATAATATAAGCAACATCTCAAGAATAGATTTTGTCACAGTCCTTTCTTCAATTAAATGCCGTTAATTAATAGCGGACCTACCTGCTCGAAAGATTTGAGTCACAGATCCCATTGCATTACTAACAGCTCATGCAACTGGATCTTCTATTTCAAATAAGGTAATACTTAAAATTGATTCACATTCTGATTCAACAATTGAATCAATTGATACACAAAAACCATTAAGTTAATAGATAGTTATCCAAGAGTTATGATCCAAGAGATAGTTATCCATAACTAGATAGTTATCCAAGAGGATTATGCACCAATGCAGGCTATTAGATTTGAGACATTGTCATCAAAAATTCAAAAAGAAATATCTCTTTTTCGAAAATGGAGGGAGACTCGGGGGCTACCTGAAAAGAACTTACTCCAATTTAATAACGATAACACCAACTAGTATAGAATCCGAACAAGCATTTTCTTCTGCAGGACAATTTGTAAAAAAAAATAAGAAGCCGTTTGAACGATTAAACGTTGGACGAGCTGTGTTTTTTAAAAACTTATTTACAAAAACACAAGAAATAAAGAAGTTTTTTTTTAAATTTTATTATGTACTATTTTTATTTGTTTTTTATGGTAAATTAAGTTTTTTTTTTAAATTTGTTTTAAAAAAATTAATACCAAACTAATTTTTAGTTATATTTTCAGTTTCATTATACAATTTCAACTATGCTAATGTGTAAGTATTTTTAATAAACAGTCCAATCCTAATCCCGAGATTTGAATATTGTAATCCCGAAATACCGGGATTGTGTGAAAATATAATACGGGATTGCAAACCCTAGTGTTGACATATCTAAAAATATTTTTAAGAATCATAGTACGTTTTAAAAAAAAGCTATTATATTTAATAAGAATTATATTTTAAATATCACGACAAAAATTATTGTTTATTAATTTCACACTTCAGATGCAGCACGTATCCTATTAACGATGGACCTCATAATTTTGAATCGCAGTAAAGTGACGGGAACGATACATGAACTAATGCATTATTCTCCTAACTTCCCCACCATGCACTTGACAAAAGTTCAGGATTACGAGGACCGTCCCCAATAGTCGTCGCGTTGCTTCAGAACGTGACTTTAATGGATATCAAATCAAAATCCCCACCAAGCTAACACGAGTTCCTTGAATCTCGACACATTTAACCTATATTAACCCATTTAAATTGTTGTTTTTTAATGAATTCAGAATCGAACACGTGACTTGACAAAAACAATGCCAGCCTAGGGTTTGCGACCATGAAAAAATGATATTTAAGAGCATAATAACTTCCTAAAAATCATAACAAAATAATAATCCCTTAAATAGCGAAATTATAAAACAAATTTTTAAAAATCCTTCCAAATTATATTTACCGTAAAATCCGGCGTATAACGCGTACCTATACTTTCAAGCTGCGTTTTTTAATTTTAAGGTATATTCGCCGTATAATGCACACCCTCTTATTTACGAAAAAAAACCCCGAAAAACAAGTGTGCAATGCTGTTACGTTTTAAACAAATTTGCTGGAGGTTATTATCCCAAGATTTTGACGAAATAGTATGCTTTTAGAACTACAACCTTTTAAATTCATAAAGAATGTCATTTCTAGTAAATAAGTATTTCAATACAGGTAGAAGCCTAATTATTTTATGCTTATCTTTTTTATGTTTTAAAGCTATCATTTATACAGGGCCGCCGCGTGGGGGTGGCAAAATTGTTCACCGCACAAGGGCGCCTGGGGCAGGGGGCGCCAAAATTTATAGTACTTATAGTTTTTTAATTTAATGTTACATAAAAGTTGTTAATAAAAAACTTGCAATTTTGTATGTTTTATATTTTTTTATATATATAGCAATAAAATAAGACTTTATTTTTTTGAATTTTATATTTTAATTTAATTTTGTTTTCGTTTCTGTGGATTATTTTCGTTTGTGTAAAACAAAATTTGATTTCTGATACCAACAATAAAAACACGTTTCGTGTGGAGTTCACGCTATTATACGGAATGTGTTCAAAATCTAAGAATTTGTAACATGTAACAGGAAATGGGAATGATTTGTATCAGCATAAATTTTTATTTATTATATGCTGAGAAGATGTGGCTCAAGGTATTTGTTTTGTTTGCAATTATAATATATGTTTATTTTTAAAATTATGTAAATCGCTTGGTTTTTCTTCTCCAAATCATATTTTGCTTCTTGTATACCGTTATTAAATTGTCCTCAAAACTCGAAATGAAATCTTTATCTGAGCGTTTCTCAAACTGTGGGGCGCGCCCTCCAGGAGGGCGGGATAACCCTACTTGGGGGCACGAATGTATCGCGAAAAATCGAAAACAAAAGATTTAAAATAATTATCAATTTGATAAAATAATTTAAAATTTAAAATAATTAGAGTAAAGAACATTCTTATATAATAAAAAATAAAATACAAATTCCCACTGATATAATACTCAACACTTATAAATGTATCAGTACTGCACAAAGTATTTGATAATTAAGTTATCAATATTCAATTAAAAACAAGTTTTTTCTAGTGACTCCCCTGGTCTTGTCATATAAGAAATACTTATCTTGATAAATTGTGCGGTTTATAATTAAAGTCGTATTGTAGTTAGAGACGTTTCAAGGCATGGGCCAACTAAGCCCGGTCCAGGACCTCGCTCTCAGTGGGGGCCTCATTTCGTTCTCGTCTCCGTCTTAATAAGATCATGACCCGGATAATTTTAATGTCATCAAATATTATTCCCGTACATTCCCTTCGAAAGACAGTTAATTTCAAACTGCATGTCAATTGGCAAAAGTGATGACTGCATTATTATGTGATGACCGTTGTCCAGTGGCGTAACGTCCCCCCCCCCCGCTACCAAGCCACTTACCGCTTAGGCACGCTAGGCACATGCCTAGGACGAAAAGATTTGGGAGCGCAAAAAATTGAAGGATAAAAAAAGAGAAAAAAATTTAAATTACAGAGAACGTGCAACCGCCCAGTGTTTATTAAAAAGCCAATTATTCTCTTTCATTTTTATATCTAAATTATCAAATCTTCGTTTAACTATTGGCCAAATAATTATAAATCGCTTTTTTTTCCCAAATCATATTTTGTGCATGTATACCTGTTATTAAATTGTTCCCAAATCTCGAAATAAAATCTTTATCGCAGCGTTTCTCGAACAGTGGGGCGCGCCCCTAAGGAGGCGTGATAACTCTACTTGGTGGGGGCATATTACGAAAAATCGAAAATAAGATATTTAAAATAATTATCAATTTAATAAAATAATTTGCAATTTAAAATAATTACAAAGCAAAATAATTCTTATATAATAAAAAATGAAATACACATTCAAACTGATATAATACGCACTACTTATAAATGTATCAGTTCTGCACAAAGTATTTGATAATTAATTTATCAATATTCAATTAAAAACAAGTTCAGTAATTACTAGTGACTTTCTTGGGCTTGTCATATACAAAATTTATTTACAAACTAATATTTATCTAATTAGTGCTTTTATAATTAAAGTCGTATTGCATCGTAGTTTTACCATCAAAGTACATTATAATTGCATTCAGTACATTGTTGTTATAAGAAATGGGGCGCAATGAAAATTATGACTGAAAACTGGGTCGCAAATATTGAAAGTTTGAGAAGCTCTGCTTTATCGTGATCACAACACTCTTTTTGGAATCATGAATTTCTTTAGATTCTAAGCAGGATATCTATACGCAAGGGTAGCAGAATTTACAATTTCTTCCAAATTTAAGTTATAAATACAAAAGGTTGCAACATAACTGTAATCGTCGCAATTCAGTTGAAAGTAATTTCGAATTTGTAGGGATTTCACCTAAATTCTTTTCGTTGTTTGTTCAATGTTGGAAGCTTTACTCATTGAAAAGTTCTTGCTATTTTCATTTTTTTTATAGACTGTTATTTGAAAATAAACTTCAAGTTCCATGAAAACTCTTACCATACTTATTATTACATCTTAAAAACCTACACAAGAAGCAATTCCTTCCTAGTTACATTCTATTTTAATAACAATATGATTCATAATAAGCTAATTTCCTGTTTCAATATTTCGCAATCTTCTCGTATGATGTAATTTTACTGATGTAATTTTGTCCCCTCCCCCTCCTCTGCTCTTTTGCAGATATGTTTTTTTTAAAATAATTATAATAATATTGTATTAAATTTTCTTGTTCAAGCATATTTTTTGTATCATTTCCTGTCTATCTCAGTGGGCCATTTTGTAGCTCTAAGCCCTCTGTTTGATGTGAGTTCGATCCTCCCGAATAAATTACTATCTAGGGATTCTTTAACGACGTTTTATAGCGTAGCATTTCGTTTCTGCTTCCTTATAACGTCAGTAAATATTCGAGCTTATACAAATCATATTAGATAAATTATAAAACTAAAATTATAGATTTAAAAAAAAGAAAGAAACCAAGTGGGGTGCGTTTAAGCGCAAACAACGCCAAGAAAGAGAAGACAGTAAGTAAAAATTGTAGCTTTGTATATATTTAAAATATTCCCATATTTTTACTGTTTTACTAGATAGAATTCAACCAAGATAGCCCTCATTTTCTTTTTTCTTTTTTTTTGCACCAGGGCCTTTAAATATCTAGCTACGTCACTGCCTTCAGGAAATCACTGTTTTTCGAAGAGAGAGTTGACGCAATTTTAAATCAGTAATTTCTTCAATTTTACTTCATTCCTTTATAACTGCAAATGGTAATAATGAATTTACTTTTGATTTGTTTTGTATTTTCCCTTGAGCTTAAAAAAATGTACAAACATTTGTATCATATTAAAATGATAATTTTATCAATAACATTTTTATCATATTATTCAAAACATACATTTATTATTTGCTTTCCTTTACAAAGGAGGGAGTATAAGTAATGTCCAGCTTAATGAAATCCAATGAAAAAAATCTTTTATTTTGTAAATTTTCCGCGTTACATCAGCTAATTTTAAGATTTTCGTCTACACTGGTGTGCAAAAATTTAGGACGAAGTCGAAAAATTAGCATATCAGCTGAACGAAGAGGCAGAGCGGACAGAAAGACCAATCAGGAGATTAAGTGAGGTGATGTACGGTAGCACATGCGCAGATATGCAGGTAGACGTAATGGGGAGTGTCTGAGTAGTAAAGCATGTTGTCGGTGTAAGATTAGTATTTCTGGCAAAGAGATTGCACACCGTATAGCAGTTAAAATCACACCGAGTTGCTGCCTCAGCGAGAAATGGCGAATAATCAATCTGTTAGACGACATCTGGATGCTTTTACCCGAGGTCGAATCATTGGGAAGTTGGAGGAAGGTCGCAGTGTGACAAGTGTGGCTGCAGAGTTCGGAATTGCTCACAGCATCGTTTCACGACTTTGGAGACAATTTCAAACTACAGGAACAGCTATCCGGGGGGTCAGTAGTGGTCGTCCACGAGGAACCACACCCGCAGATGACCGGTATATTGCCTTACAGGCCAGAAGAAACAGGCGGCAGACAGCGGAGAAATCGCTAGACACACGACACAGGCGACTGGACGACCGATATCGCGTTTTACCGTGGCCAGAAGACTGCACGGTGGTGGTCTGTTTGCACGACGCCCTGTACGGTGTGTACCTCTAACGCCTGCCCATCGGAGAAGGCGTTATCTGTGGTGCGGGAATACCGGAATTGGAGAGACAATGAATGGGGACGAGTACTCTTTACAGATGAGAGCAGATTCAGTCTGAGTAGCGATTCTCATCGCATACTCATCTGGAGAGAGCGGGGAAGCCGCAATCATCCCTCGAACATCATTGAAAGGGACAGGTATGGAGGTGGCGGTGTTCTCGTTTGGGGAGGCATCATGCTTGGTAGTCGTACAGACCTTCACATCTTCGATGCAGGTTCAGTCAACGGGACCCGTTATTGTAACGAGATTCTTCTTCCATATGTGCGTCTTTTTAGAGGCGCTATGGGTCCGCAGTTCCTTTTCATGGACGACAATGCACCATGTCATCGCACAGTAGCTGCCGAACAGCTCTTAGAGAGTGAGGATATTGAACGTATGGATTGGCCGGCACGATCTCCGGATTTCAATCCCATCGAGCATGTATGGGATTTTCTAGGCAGACGCTTGGCAGCTCGTACCTTACCACCAGTAACGATTCCGGAGCTTCGATTGGCGCTGCAAGACGAATGGGCAGTAATGCCTCAACAACTCATTGACACCCTCATTCTCAGCATGGGCAGACGCTGTGAAACCTGCCTAGCAGTCAGGGGAGATCATATCCCCTACTAAAGACCGGATATTTCTTGCTGGACACCCATCACAGGGATGTTTCGGCCTTCAGTCGCATTGCGCTCCATGCTACTTTTTCAATAAAGCTTCTTTTTATCCCTCTGATTTCTCTTTTAGTAAGTGTTGGTTATATTACTCATGTCCTTACGTATTGGGAATCTTACGGTATTAAATGTGTTGATTTGGAATGCTTTTGTACAAAGTTATATTGAAAAAACCGTCTCGTCCTTAATTTTTGCACACCAGTGTATATTAATACATATATTTCAATGAACTTTTATGTTGATTAATATGCATCAATATTTGTTTTCTTTGCTTGAATACATCTTCCAAAAACACACTTTTCTATGCAAGAACAATTTTATAAAGTTCAATTATTAGTGTAAACATAAAATTCCAAATAGTAGTACTTAAGGTAGTACTGGTATTGAAGTTTTTTTCACGCAAAGTTTAATTCCTAGCTGTGATATTTTGACACAGATCGCACTTGCATTGAGCTACAGAAATAAAATAAAAAAATATCTAGAATATTTCTTTATTTTGAAGGAATGGAAAATGTTAATCCCTGTGTGTGTAAAACTTGATTTAAATAATATAAAAAATATTAATTGGAGCATGACAGTCTTAACGCGACTCTTGCTGGGATGGGGGAACTTTTTCCTGGAAGCTCGTATCAAGTAGGTGTCTGATACTTTCGATATCTTGTTCCACTAACAACTGGTTCTTTCTTGAAAATATACTGATCCCCAGTCTAGAATTCACTTTACTTTATAAATTCTCTGAATTTTTCTTCATAAAAAATAATAAAAACAAATGCGGTAAAATATTTTTGATTCAGATGATACTACAGAAAAACTAGCTTTCAGAAACAGAAAGATTTGCTTTCATAATAAACAAGGAAACAAAAGTTGATTGTAAATTAATGCTTACAACATGTGGAAATGATAGAAAGGCTGGTTAATATGAAATTTTTTGACTTAATTTTGAAGAATTATTCTTTGTTGAAAATTTCATTTACCTTTTTGTACAACGTTTGTGATGTGATTTATATTTGCACAATTCATCTTATTCTGAACATAATACTGTTTATAACTTATATCATACAAAGATTTAAAAATTCAAATTTATCGTAACCAGATTATTCACTGAACATTTGATTACTGAAATACACACATTTATGTTAAATTTATTCTTACTTTTTGAGAAATATATTACTCTGGAATACCCTACTCATGTCGTGAAGCATTTGAAATTTACTTTAGATAATCGTAGATCAGATAAAGCATATGAACATGCAATTGCCACAATGCAAGTATCGTTGCTGATGATTTGGGGGGGTGGGGTGGATACTGATTTTCCACAAAGTCGAAACAGGTTTAAAAAAAACTTTCAAGATGAACAAACCGACGAACCAATCAACAATCCAAGACAAAAGTTTAAGGTTGAATTTTACAATATAATATTAGACACTGCTATTTCTTCAATTTCAGAAAGATTCAGTCAATTAAAAGAACATTACAATTACTTCAAGGTAAGACACTATATACCTAATTTAAAAAACTGGAGTGACAATGGAATTTTAAAGCATTGTGAAGAATTAGAACGAAAATTAACGGATACTAAAAATATTAATGAAAAGGGCGTAGATGGATTAAATTTGTTTTGAAGAAATAAAATCTTTCCGGGGATGGTTTACCAAAGAGGATATGTCATCTATTGATGTTTTAAATTATATTTATGAAAACAATCTTATCGATGCATTTCCAAATTTTGCAATAGCTTTACGGATTTCTTTAACCCTGCCAGTTTTGGTGGCTACTGGAGAACGAAGTTTTTCAAAACTTAAAATTATAAAAAAAACTACATTTGATCTACTATGGCGCAGGATAGATTATCGGACTTGTCAATTATATCCATAGAGAGCGAAATTTTGGATAAATTAAATATAAAGGAATTGATACGAGCATTTGTAGCTGCTAAATCTAGGAGAATCAATATTTGAATATATCTTCTAATTTTTATATTTTACTTAAAAAAATTTATATAATTTTTGCTTTGTTTTGTTTTTAAAATTTATGAAATAATAATATTAAAAAAAACAATAAGACAAACGTGTTTTGATATTATAATTTTAAAGCTTTTCAGTTCGAAAGTCAAATTTCGAATACTATAAATGAGTATTTGTTTTACTTTATAAGAGTGCAACAGGACCCCATAAAGGGGCGCCGAATTTCAACTTGAACAAGGCGCCTAATACCCACGCGGCGGCCCTGCATATATATATTAATTTACGAGTCAAAATTATACTTAATTACCTGAAAATTAGTCAAAAAAGCGCATACTGAAAATTTGCATCATTTTGAGAATTAGCAATCATTTTTTATTTTCAAAAGAAGGAAAATTAATTTTTTACTAAAAAAGTGCTCAATTGTTTTAGAGACTTTTATTTGAAAAAGATTTTTCATAAATTATTCTTTCTAGAATGCATTTTTTTCACTTTTCGCTGCAATGTTCTTTTTATATATATATCTTAGTAAATGGAATGTTCTTTAGATTTGAACTTGAGTAAATTATTTCCAGAAAAACAATATAACATTAAATTCTAAATTAAATGAAACAAAATATATGGTATTTTAGTACCAAAATGTAGCTCTTTTGTTTTCACTTAGGTAGGTATACAATTGAAATGACATTAGTTGAAGATAGAAAAAAAACATTTTCACGATTTATGTAACCATTTTCGACAAACTCTAGAGATATCCCATTCATTGTTATGAAAATCTCTAAATGATAAACATTTAATGAAGTTAAGTTTTGTTCTTTCACTAACATTCTTTTTGTTTAAAAAAAGATGTCTTTAACTGTTTTTGTGATACCTACGTTTTATACCATCGTCCAGTTTCTCCAAACCAAACGACGTCGCCAAATACCGTGACGAAAACCGCCAATGGAGGAAAACATTCTACACACATTTTCATATATAATGATAACGAAAACAGTATTTGGTAACATTTTTTTAATTGACGACGTCTTTACACTTGGCGAAATAGTTCAATTGAAAAGTACGTAAGTACCATTTTTATGTATAATTTTATCAAGAAATAATGTTGGCTCTGAGCTTTCATAACTTTTTATGATAAACCTATCGTGAGTAAAAGGAATTGTTTTTATCTGTATATAAATGTTTCTCTCTCTCTAGTCTAATATAATTTACTAACTGGTACACCCGTTTTTCGCACGGGTAACTTGAAGGATTAAACATTACAGATTGAAGGATAAAGAAATTTTTAATGAGTTAATTTGACATGAATTGCAAACTAAACAAAACGAAAAAAGCTTTTTGCATATCTCAACTGAACAAAAAAAACCATATTTGTTAAATTTTAAGTCTGAATGTCTAATAGCTGATAAAAATGATTTTTTTTAAATTTATAACGCCTTATAACTCTCTTGTGGGTCTATTTTTGAAAACACCTTCTTAAGCTGATCTCTGCTCAGCAAAAGTAGCGCATTGTTACAAATTTTGTGTAATGAACTCTTAAAATAGTGTAAATATATCTGGACGTGTAATACGTTAATATTACTTTATGTTGTATTTATTTTATGTTAAAATTATAATATTCGCAGCAACGCCATTGCTTGCATTATAATGATGATTCAATGGAAACATAGCGAATTGTTGGTGATAGAACCAAGTTGGCATCATTTCAGTGACCACGTTGGCAACTTGGCGACTATTTGAACGGTGCAGAAGTTGTTTTGCTGTAGCACCACCTGGTGAGGAGCTACATAAAAGAGGATAGCTCAAAAGCTCCACAAAAAATACTCCACAAAAAAATACATACACATACTAATTTTCATAGTGATCGGTGGAACGGTGTTGGGGTAAAGCGATTTCATACATGCAAACGTCCATTATATATATATAGATAGATAGATAGATAGAGATAGATCATCATTTTGCAATAACAATTTAGTATTTGTACTTATTTTTAAATAAGAATGTGATAATTACCGACTATTTAGAACCATTTTGTGAGTTCTGGATCGTAGTGAATCACATTAAAACTTTTTATTATCGTCTGACAGATCTGATTGAAAATTCTTTATTCCTTACCAAACATTGATTCTATATTCTTATTGATTTTAACTATTATATATTAATCATTTGAAATTAATATAAATTTATCTTAACCATTATGAATTATATTTGGCCTGATATTTATTTTAGCATAATAGATATTTAAATCACTTTAAAAATTCTGTTACCTCTTTCAAATGCTTATAATGGGCCCTATATGAGATTTTTTTCATTCTGTTTTAAAAGTTCGTTTTCTCGTATTATTTGCAAGATATTTTCTACTGATCTCCCTGCCAATATTTTTTTAGATTTGATAGGTTCTTCGAAAATTCGTTTCATTCGCATTTCGTTATAAAACTTTCATTCTCCTCGAAATCTGTGTTCTGAATAGAAGTAAAATTTTGAATAATATTCATATTAACGTCAAAATTATGGTATTAATGTAAATTATGATATCTAATGTATGTGTTTTTATGGTCAAACCTTTAAGAAAATGATGATTCAATACCATTTCAGTCTTCAATTTCACATGCTATTTACAGATCATATATCAAACCCATCTTATTTCATCCTGTCACGCTCTTTCAACAGGAAAAAATCGGACATTTATTGAGTTTTAAGGTTTGAATAATCACGATTATCATTGTTTCTGAAAAGTAATAAATCAAGGGCGTTTCTTCAGTTGTCTCCCACACCCACCAGTATGTATTCTCGAGGAATTTTTTGCGTTTTCATGTTATAGCAAAGAATACGAAGAATATTTTTTCATAAAAAACATTAATACTCGTGTATATATTTTTAGTTAAATTTAATTTCCCACCTTACAGAAGAAAAATAATGAAACAAAACAATGTATGAACTCAAATATTTAAATGCATACTAAATAAAAGACAAAACTAACAATTTTGGATACTTAACCACTGCATAGAAAGCATTTTCCCTTATAAAAATAATTTTCTGGGCAATTTATTTTTCCATCTAACCCTGCTCTAAATTTCGAAAAAAACATGAAGCTATATTAATTTGGCGAAATTGCATGGGTGTTTTTTATTCTGGTGTTTTCTAATGTTAGCGATTCTGACGTCAAGTCATCACAGATTTTGTCTAAATGTGTAAGCAAAATCTTCGTAAATTTTAATTTAAAAAGTAATTTTTTTTTAAATCGTTTTACAACTCAAAATATGACATTTAAAAATGACACCGATATAATAATCCTCCCTTTAAAGTATGAATATTTTTATTAAAAATATTTGATTTATTCATTTTACCTTCAAATTCAAATTCAGTTTATTTTATTCGGTATTTTATTCCATTAAAATTTTTTCTAATTACATATTATACGTTCGACCAATATGTCAAACGAAAAGACGCTGCTGCTATATGCAGCTAATAGTGAAAAACTGTTCCCACGCATGTATAATATAATAATATTGTTTATATGATGACTGTATTTGCGACGTCTTTTGACTTGGCGAGACTATACGATGGTATAATACGTAAGTACCAAAATTTAATTGATTCAAAGTACATTTGATCTGAAACAAACAGATAGTATTACTAAGTGTCTAGTTAAGAATTTATACTCGTGAAATTGAACAATAGTTGCACAGATTGATACTGCATCCTGGATAAATAAGAACTTTTTAACAAAAGGAGAAAACATGAATATTTTATAAGGACTGCTCTGTAATCTTTAATCCTACTATTTGACATCCCCCCCCCCGCAATCTATCGAAAACAGAAACAGAGATAGACAGTATCCTAGTAATGGAGGAAAAGTGTTTTTTCGAGAACAAAATGGCACTGAGCAAGTTTTACTTTTATGCTTACCTAAACTGAGTTGAAATTTTGCATGTTACCGGACATCAAATTTCGCCTAGGGGTGGCCAATCTCTTATTTTTACACGTTCATTAAGGATTCGTCGACAGTCAACTTTAAAGTAATAAATTAGTGTATAAACAAGTTTGATCTGACCCTTAATTCGGTCGTAATTTACTTGACAGTAAAAAAATTTCTTTTATAAACCTTTAAATAAAATGCATGAAATTGATGAGTGAAGATGATTTTTGTGTCTTTTTATCTATGAATGTTATCTTAGAAACAAAATTTGCATTAACATTTTAAAAAATAATATAAACCAGTTTCTAATTTTTTATAACTGTCTTTTCCAATTGAAATCTTGAAGCCATTAAAAAACTGACTTTCTACATTAATCTGTGTTTTTAAATTATGCTGCTTTACATTCAAAAGTATTTAAATTCCTTCTAGGCCAATAAAATGTAAACGTACTCAATTTATATCATGAACTAAAGCCTGTTTTCCCACCTGTCAGGGACTCGTATCAGTTTTAATAGGTGGTGGAAGGGATTGGAATATTAGACTTCCTAGTAAAAATATAATCTTTTATTTGTTAAGAGTAAATTATATTTCGCTAGTTATATAAGGAAAGAATTATTTTAGAGTTAAAGTGTAAAATAGAGGACCACTTGGCGAAGCCAATTTTTCGGCAATTAAACGTGATCGCCAAATCCCTATATGCAGCGATAGGTGTTCCTACAGTTTACAAAGTAGAATTTTTCCAACAAAATAAATAAATAATAATGAGAAATACAAAAAAAAAACATTCTTTCTTAAAGTTATCAATAATAGACTTTTAAAAAAAATTTCAAAAAATTAAAAGGAAATTCTGAATTATAAAATTGAAGAAAATGCTTGACTAGCTTAGACAAGTTCCTCTGAAGGAGGGCATATTCCTTTTATTGCCCCTAAGAAAGCTTTTAACAAGGCATTCGGATTGCAAGGTCTATTCATTTTTCTTATGCGTGCTCCGCAAGGTGAGAATCGAATTGATCCTATTTCCTGCCGGTTCCATGAAGAATTTTTTGACGGAACTTTACAAACACTCGATGGATTTCGTGTGAGCCCCCATTTTGGGATCTTTAAAAATCAAGCTGTGATTCAGTGAAAGATGACGAAAGCCTTCATTTTCTAGTCGATTGTAAGCTTTCCAGCAATCCGATATAATTGTTGTATCATTCGGTATGTTTCCCTAAATTGGTTCAAGCAGAGTTGGTTCCAAAGTGAATCCCATGAAAGAAACACCTAACACTTATTTGAACTTCTTTCAATCCCTCGAAATACCCAGGTTCCATTCATTCCTTTGTCTCTGTTATACTTTCTTTTACCAAATATGCTTTTGTCAATTTCTACTGCCACATTAGGATATCCAAGCATGGAACTTTCAAACACACACATTTCCATATACATTTTTCTACCGAAACTCATCCAATCCACGTCTGTTTTCTTCGAAACATGAATTTCGAAAGAAATGAAGTCACCCTCTGTCCGACTTTCGTACCCACATATTTGACATCATCAAAATCTGAAGCATACTCAACTTACTTTCTAGAAACCAGTTATTCTCTCTTAAAGACCTTTTATCACGATGCCCATGCTCTCCATTCTTACGGCATCACTCGAATCCTTTTTAATCAAATATATAGCATTCTGACAAACCGTACTTTCCACATTTGCCTCAATCAATTCTTTGCCCATACACCACTGTATCACAAACATTTTCACTTTCGTTTCAAATAATAAAAAAAACCTAAATCATACCTTTCAGACATACTATTCAGGATAATTCGAAGAATCAACTTCAAAACAGAAAAATCCGATAGCAAATAATTTCAAAAAAAATTCCGAATAAAAGTTTCTAAAGCTTCGGCTACAAATTGAAAATGCGAAATGAAAATGAAGAAATCTTCTGTCTTTTTTAAAAACATCAGCTAATTTTAAATAATGAATAGCAATAAATGAAAAAAAGGCATGGCCTTATCTGCTAAGACCACATTTTAAAATACAAGGTTTGCCAAATTATATAGTCTACCAGAATGAATTCGTTATCTCACCATGATATCTTTTAAACATCGCCAAATCCAAGTGACTACCTATTCTACACTTTAGCCTACTTTTCCTCATACAGGGTTTGGTATTTCTTTAAAATAGTATAACTAAATTCTTTCTCTTTTTTTTTTTTTCCTGGATTATAAAAGTTTTTTTTCTTTATGTTTTAAAATAACAACTTCAGGGGAGATGAAAGCATACCAAGAAATTTTTTTTGAAATCCTATTTTAGCCTCAACTTTTGACAAAGAATCAATTGTGCCAAATCGCGCCAAAAAAACTCATTTTTCTGTATTTAACTTCTTTTCAAAAAAATTCGTTAAGGTATTAAATAAATCTGTGGACTAAAATAGTATTGAATCGAATAATTTTCTGAGGGCAGATCTTATTTCTAATATTTTAAGTTATCCTTATTCTAATACATTCGACAAAAATTTTGGTTATTTTAAATAAATTTATTCCAATGTATAATACTAAAAATATTTCAAAATTTAATGATAGTTTTTTAAATTAACAAAGAAAAATAAAATTTGGACATTAATATGATGAAAAAAGTATGTTTTACGCAAAAACACTTTTTTACATCGTTATATGCATGCAAATACTAATCCGACTTCAATTTCAACAATATACAAGTAATTTTACACAAGTAGTAAACATCTTAACATTTTACATCAGTTATAAAAGTGAAATAATAAATTATCCATCAAAAGAAAGTTATTAATTGACTAATTAAAGTTTCCAGAAAGTTATCAGTATCTCAGTCAAAAGTTGCCGAATCGTAAGAAATACCAATAGAGAGAAAAAATGTCTCTTCATAATTTTTTTAAATTTAAAACCAAACTTCCTCAACTTTCCAGTTTTTGAAACTGGCCAGGAAATAAAGGCATATGATAAAATATTAATCTTTTTTTTACTAGATGTTTACCTATTCTTTATAATTAACTATCAGTTGCTTAGCAAGCCTTGCAGAACGTCTGATCTTGATTTCAGGTATCATTTGAACATTTTCTTTCTGGCGAGATTTTCCTTTCCCTTGTTTACTTTCAACATGAATCACTGTATTGTGTTCTTTGTCTTTTCCAGCATTTTCTGACTCAGCTCCTGTATATTCTCTAGATTTCAGTTTTTCTTTACGTCTACAATTGTCATTAGAACTACTTTGATCCTTTGCAGAATTTTTCAAATTCGCCCGCTTTGCAGCTGGTGATTGTAAATGCGATTGCCTAAATTTTGCATGTACATTTGACTTCAAATCTGATTTCAGCTCTACAGTATCTGCGTTTTCTTTCCCTATAGGAACATTGTTATTATTGACAGCATTCTTGTTATCACTATCGTAATAGGAATCATTTGGATTAAAAAGTATCATCGTACGACGTTTTGCATTTTTAGTTTCCATTTTCTCCGTTATTGTATTACTTGACACTATATTTTTGTAAATATTTTCTTTTTTACTTTCTTCTTTGGCAAGTTTTTCGTCGACATTTTCAGTGTTGCCTTGCGAAGGCTTAGTTGGCCTACTTTGCAAATTTGTGGATGAAATTGAACCATTTAATTGCTTTTTGCTTTTTTTTAAAAGATCAGTTATCTTCTTAGACTTTTTGTTTGCATCGGTCTTCAAAGCATCTTGGCTAGAAGAATTATCATACGTTTCAGAGATTTCTTTTGATTTCGAAGTAATCGATAGCATATTTTTCTTTTTTAATCTTTTTGCAGTTTTTAAAGGTTTTGAAAGTAACTCTTCATCATAAAAATCGTATTTCGATAGTACAGGTATATCTTCCTCAGTCTCTGGAATTTTAGCAAAAGAAATGACATCCAGTTTATTGCATTTATTTTTAGACGAAATTATGGAAATCTTCTTCGTGCTTGCCATCTTCAGAGACTTCCGCTAGACTTGCAAAATTTTCTATGCAAGTTTTATAACAAAAATTACGCTTTTGCTTATTCTGAATAAAACTCACTCAAAACTTTTAGAATTTTCCTTTTTATTTTAAATAAATTTTTAAAAAACGTGAAGTCAAGATCTCACGAGCTATAAAAATAAACGTTACTATAACTTTACTTTTTCTCATCTTATATTCTTGAAGATGCAACTGCTTTTGTGATTTTTATTCAGCATGCTTTTAGCAGCATTACCCGAAATTAGTTTAATCCTTAATTTATTTTGAGGTCTGTAAAAATTCATGAGAGTAATTTTGTTTCATTCAGTATATTTGTACATAAAAACAATTCGCACACTCGTACTAGGATTAACAGTTTCATTTTCTGTAATTTAGAAGCTAGAGGGCAGTAAAAATTAATAAAATAAGTTATGGTAGAAAGCATGAATGCCGACGCGCAGAAATTGCATATAAGAAAAAAATATTTACTTTATAGAGTTGATTGGAATTGTGTGGGTGCCATTCACAAGGAGGTGATAATTCTCTTAATGTGATCAGGAACATATTGTTACGAATTTTGTATAAAATTGTGTAAATAATTTGTATTTGGATGTGTATACTTATACTACTCTATGTTATTTTTATTTTATGTTAAAATTGTAATATACTCGCAAGAACGGCCATCCCTTAAGTTATAATGGCGATTCAAAGGGAACTTGGCGAAATCTTGGCGTTAGAGCCAAGTTGACATCCTTTTTGGCAACCAAGTTGGCGACCATTTTTGGTGAGTTCGGAACCTTCTGGATTCTTCTGGAAATTTGTGGTGAAATCCACTAATTTCAAGACCTATGACGCAAGCGGATCTTTCTCGAAAATTCTACGAGGCCTATAAATAGAGAGATGCTCACCAAAAAACAGTCAGTCTGGTTTTAACTCGCGATTAGTAGACTTGCCTTGACCGTGAAGACTAGCGATTAGCTCGGCTGCTCAATAGGACGAGCGGTGCATGTGACTAAACTTTTACATTCAAGTATGTTCGCCGGTCTTTCGTTACGGGGGTTGTCAGAAACATTTCCCGGCCTTCTCGAAAACGGGTGAACCTCTCGTACACACACTTCATGGACAATGATTGATATTTATAAACACGTACCAGCATAAAATAATGTTCTGTCGGTGTCTTGCCAAGCTTAAATCAAAAGTTTAAATTGATCTTTTATTTGTTCATTTTCCTGTTCTCAATTAAGAACCAAAGCACTAAACAAACACTTTGTAAAACAAGTCTTACACGGAACACAAAAGACGCTCAACCGAACAACGTTGGTGGCAGATGGTCAACACCTGCGGCTACGCATGTGCAACGTTTTGTTTCACCAGTGTTGCCAGATTGGCCGTTCTGACTTCCTTCACCGAACTTTATTGTCAATGGCCTTATAACTAAATAACGAAAAAACGGCTATGAAATAATATATTATCAATTTGAAAGAGTATAAGTTTTAAATAAAGAGAGTTTCTAAAATAAGTTTTTTATGAATGTGGTTGGAAACATCCATTACGAGTTAATTTCGAGTAATCGTGTCTTTAAAATTTTATTTTATCTTGATATAAATACCGGGTGGGCCAAAAGTTCGTTTAAACTTTAAAAAATCATAAAAAAGGGAAGAAATGTTGATAAAAAGAGCAGTTTAAAAGAAAGGGTTCACAAGGCAGTCTGATTTTTTTAGTAGCAAAAATATTTTTAGTCGTACCCGCATTAAATCAAAGAGGTGTGTTATCTGTGTAATAAGCTTCATACAAAATGGCGCGACTTCATACTATGCGTCCGTAAAACGATTCCTACTGGCTACCTTTGGTGAGGGCAGAGTGATTGGTTGAGGGTGCAAGATCACATAGCCACCATGTTCAGACGAATTCCCTCAGTTGACTTCTGGTTGTGAGGCTATTTGAAAAAACTTCAGTACCATTTATCCCCGACAACACTGGCGAAACTCAAACTCTTGTGAGGCTTTTGCAATTCATTTCGATATATTGTATTCAGCTGTAACTAGGGATTGCTATACCGGGTAACCGAATACCGGTATTTTGAGCCATTTGTACAATTTTGTAATACCAGTATTCACAAGTTTAAATATCGTTTTTCTGTACTTACTAGAATTTTTTAAAATTATCTCCACTATATGTTCAGGAATCACCCACATTGCAAAATGGTAAACGTTTTTGTATTTATGTCTCTCTAACGGAGAAATTAATTTGACTATGAATATAAAGTTGCATCATACAATCAACAGAAGTGATAAAATATGTGAATCATCCAAGAAGCCGGGCCAAAATTATCAGCTCAGAGCGATACTGCGCACGCGCAGGATTCATAGTCTGATATTCGTATTAGTGAAAACAAGGTTGTAGTTATGAAGAAAGAGCGTAATATTTCGATATTTTTTGAATTGATAAGTTAGTTATTCACATTGTATTTGCATATCATACTATAGTGTTCAAAATATATTTAATATTCATTATATATATACTCATAAATAATAATCCATAATAGTGAATAAAATAGAAAAAGAATGCAAAAAATCGAAGATGATGACATTAATGCCGTTAGTGAAAAGGAATGATCATTTTGCATAAATTTGTAATAGTACTACATACTGAACAGTGACGCTTTTTTGTGATTTATATAAGATATTCCCTTACTTTTTGGGGATTCTTTATATACTGTAATAATTTATAAGTTACAATTCTTTTTTTTGTGTGAAATTTCTACTCTCTAATAAAACTGGCAAATAAAACAAAGAAACGCCTGTGTTTTTTTTCTTTTTCTAAAATTTCTTCTACCGGTATTAAAACCAGTATCCCGGTATTAAGATCTAAAAAATACCGAATATCGGTATTGAATGTTTGATCCAAAATTGCAGTCCCTAGCAGTAACAGGCGTTGTGAGCCGGCTTTATTGTGTCAGACAATGTTCTGAAGGTCACATTGAACAATTATCATTGTAAGAACAAATTAATGGAGTGAACTGTTGTCCTGTACAATACGTTTTGAATTTTCAACACCCTCTACTGGTGATATTTTTAACTAAAAATGTTTTAGCCACAAAAAAAAAAATCTGACTTACTTCTGAGCCCTTTCTTGAAAATCGCACTCCTTTATCGTCATTTTTTTCCTTTATTTTTATGATTTTTTAAAGCTTGAACGAATTTTTGGCTTCCTCGGTATATACCAGTTTTATAAAGTCAAAACATAAGTTCAAAATAACGAAAAATAAATATTAAAAAAAGACCCGTAATGCGCTATTCAACTTAATTAAAACTTGCTTAGATGATGCTGATTAAAAATAATTCACTCGAAAACAATCAAGTAAATGAAATTCCATTAAACTCTAAAAAGTTTCCAATATAAACATTCACACTTATTTTTACTACATCGAATCCAGCTGAAACTGAATACAAGATGTAATTAAATGAGTGGTTTCAATATTCTTAAGTCCCTTTCCATGTACCAAAAAGGATTCCTGGAGGGGAAAAAAATATTATTTCCTGAGAAATTTAACTGTCGGCGAACCTACCGCAAGTAATAAAACTCTGAGAATGATGCATCGTGAGTTCCGATTCTTCAAGTTTTACGATACATCATGTCTTCCGATGGAATGTAATTCATAATATTTCATAAATGACAAATCATTTTATCGATTGGGTTAAAAATGGTTCAGTTCAGTTAGAAAATAAAGCCCTTTACGCGGCAATTTTAAAATTTTATTTTTTCATCTTATTGGATGTACGTTAATTGTAGGTAATATGATGTCTGAATTTTATGAGTAATTTTAATTCTTTAAGCGCGTTTTTGACATCA
>BMAO01037907.1:0-17042 GCA_019973975.1 Trichonephila clavata
CAACGTAATATTTTTATGAAATTTATTTCTAATGTGGTGAAAAATTAAATGCATTTATTTTTACAACGGGTTTCTTCTGAATAAATGTATTAATAATGTTTGCCTAAAACCATACTCCAATAAATTTTGAAACATAAATAAAAAAAAATATTGTTAACTGTTTGTAAAGACATGAATAAAAATAAATATTTAAAACTTCATCATATGTAAACAAATTTCAAAACCACTGAAAAATCTCAATAATGTTATTAAAAGAAACATATTTCAAATGTATAAACTCATAAAATAATTTGTCAAATTTAAGTAAATTTAAAAAGGGATAAATAATGAAGGTATATATATTATATAATATATATTTGGTTATATATATCTATAGATAATACTTTTTGAGCAGCATGGCTCAAGGGAGAACTTTGGCATTTCAATTACAACAGAAATGATAAATTTATTTTAGTCGATTTTAACTAATATATGTCTGTAAATATTTAAAATTTATACTTTGTATTTATTTTAAATAACATTATGGTTGGAATTTTTTTCTTGCATTTCTATTATGTTCATATTTTTTTCTTTAATATTTATGTAAAAATTCTAGAATTTAATGAAAATGCCTTCAAACTTTTCATTTAAGAAAAAATAATATTTTACCCCAATATTAATTCATTATATGACACTCATGAACTCAATATGAATTGAAATTGCGAAATATTATATAAATGATAGATTTTCCAATTAAATATATATGTATATATATATATATATTTAAATATATATATATATATACGACTATATGTATCCATTAAAAAGCTATGTAAGTAATGTAAACATGTATAACTAAATACAAATAATAAACAATGAAGAGAGAGAATGTAAATAAAATTAATAAAACTAATGGTGAAAATAAATTAAGGAAAATAAACAGTAAAATTTTCATTTCAGATTAAAATTACATTGACAATTCTTATCTGATATTAAATAACTTATTTAATTTTTGAAATATAAAATATCTAAATAATATAAATTCCGCATTGAAAGTACAGATTTAGAGTCCAAAATACAGATAAATCATTCAGTATGCACAAATTCACTTTTATTCAGCCTAGTTTATGAAATATAGTTACAGTTTTTCAGGAACATGGATAAGGGCATTATTGTTTTTAAAAGGAACACATTTTTATATTATGCATAATAAAGTATCAAACGTAAACTATAAACCACGAGAAAATATATATGCAATGTCTTCTCTTAAAACCAAGAGAAGCAAAAATTATCGTAAAAGTATTAAAATATATAGAGCTCTCCCTCTTGACAATATTCCAGAAAATGTGAGGCTCAAAAGTGATTTTAACATGACGGGCTGTCGTTTACCAATGTATGATTGACCTCAGATATTTAATAAGGTCGTTAGCATATCGACTGCTTAGGCGAGGTAGATAGGTTCCTAGGCTCGCGCATTCATCTTATTTACCAAGTTTTGAATTTTTTTCCTGGGAGACCTCTGAAATTCATCTCGCATCTTGAGCATGAGGAGTCTGCAATATACTTCGTTGTAAAATTGGTCTGAACTCCAAATAGAATCAAATAAATTTCCAGTGTGTACAATCGTATCCAACAATCGAAGCTCCGTTGATCACAGGCATGCTTGTCCTAATGGTGTGAACCCCGAAAACTCTGTTGTAAATTATAACTGTATTCATTTAGCATCGCACTTTTACACATCAGGTTCAATAATTGTTCCCAAGTAATCACATTCTTGTGCCCTCACATTTTCTACTTCTGCTACCTCTTCCCTCTGACATTTCTGAATTTGCTTTAAAATTCTTAATTATTATGATGTGTCCTTAGTTTCCTCTTGAAGTGTATCATTACATTTCTGAGACGACCGGTATGTAACCCTCACACATAAATACGGCAATATATATATACGTATAGTAAAAGTGTAATTAATTCACATTTAAGTAAAAATAATATAAGCTACGTAATTGTAAGAGTTGTTAATATTAATTAGATCCCTAATTTATTTTTGAGTCCTGGTATCTTTAAACGGTGATGAATAACATGCTTCAGTTATTATTGAAAAATAAACTATATATATATATGTTAATTTTAGCGCTACTAATTAATTTAAAATCATATGGTCATTTAATCCTCAGTGCTGATTAGATTCTCAAACATTTGTAGCCTTAAAGACAAAGTTAACTCTTTGTAAATACATTCTAATCCATCTTCATTTATATTCCCTAAATACGAAATGATTGTACGGAAACAAACTGATAATATTCAGCTTGGGAATAATGAGACCCAATTTAGTTCTGGAAAATTAACTAATGATAAGATGATGACATTTCTCTAATTAGTATCTGAATGGAAGAGATTCACAGAAACCGCTATTTCTCCTCTTTAATTTATTTCCATTGAATAATCACACAAAGCTTCAAAATAGCATAAAAATTTTTTCATTGTCACCTGGATAATTGTTAAATATAAATTCTGCAGAATTAAAAAAAAGCAGCATACGTTTCTAAATATGAATGTCTTGAAGAAACATTTTTGATAATTATAATTGTGTAACGAATATTTCACATTTCTAATGATGTGTTTAGTAGTTTAATTAGAGATTATTAATTAAAAAGCATATGTTAAATATATATATATATTTTTTTTGCAAATAGATGAAATATTCATGAATGCAACACTTTTTTTAGAATTAAAATAATATTTTAAGACTTTTCCCTCTCAATATTCTGTAATATTCTGCTTCATGTACATTTAATTTCTGACAATCCTGGATTTTTTTTATTCAGAATGAAATATATTCAACACATACATATTATTCATTGTATTAATGTATAAAATTTTGCGCTTTCGTGAATGGCATTTTAAAAAAACATCGTAAAGAAACACTAAAATTTGACATAGTGATGGAATTCAAAACTCAAACTGTTTTTAAGATTTATTTCCATTAAGTTCAGTGGTTTTAAATTTACGGTGTGTGTCTCCAATAGCACTAGTATAGCTTCAAAATGTGTGTGACGTTAATTTTCAATGGATTAATTCGTTTAAAAATAAAATTTATAATATTTTAAAAAAAACATGCATATTAGTAGAATTTCACGAAATATACGAATGTTGAACAAGAATTTGCTTTCAAGTATAGATACAAATTTTAACATAACTTACGACATAAGCATGCACATGTATGCTGGTTTCGCATTGATAAGGTACTGCTTCTTGAACTTTACATACCGATATCCGTGCTTCGTTTGCTCTTAAAAACATCGTTAAGCTTCTTGAGGTTATTTCCAACACCACAGAGGCTTAATTTTTGAAAGAGAAAATAAAGCAGTTAAAATAAGTGACCATCAATGTTTTAATAAAAAAATAAACATCCTAATAGTCGTGAGATTTGACCCAGTACTGCATAACGTGCAGTTTGTGAGAAGTGAGCAATAATTAGAACACATGGACGGAGACAACCTTCAAAGAAGATTGTTGAACACAACTTTAGACTGTATGATCAACTCATAAAATTAGTTTGTGTTGTTAGAATTTTTTTAAAAAATTGTTCTTGCTTCAACTATTGCTTTGTTGTAATTAAATATTAAACAAATAATTAAAAAATATCTTTAATTAAATATTAATATTTTTAGTTACTAATTATTGTATGAATGCATTTATTCTTACAACTTGTTGACGCCATTTTTTTTAAAGTAAATGAAATAAGCTTATTTTCATACACAACTATACAATGATATTAGCTTCAATATTTTTGAGGTTGTTTTAAATCAGTATGTGATGTACTAGTTTCGAAAATATGAATATTAGCATAACATTTTATTTCTTAATGAAATAATACAAGATTCACATATTTTTAAAGAATAATAAATCACTTGAAATAATCTTCGAAATTCTTTAAAAAACTTTTAAAAACCTAAGCTAAGTAATTATTTTATTTTGATATAACTGCACTTTCATGAACGCAATTAATTTTCCTTTCTTAATCTATTTAAATTTCCTTTTGTAAGAGTAACCGTTAAAAGAAACCTTTCTTTAATGCAAAATTGGAAATTTCATTACCTTAAGAATCAAGATAAATTAAGGTTTTGCTTTCCTAAAACTAACGATGCTGAACTCAAAATGTTTAATTTCTCATTTAACTTTTGTTCCTTACTTTTTCAATTTTCCTTAGCTATTAAATTCTTCATCTTATTTCCATTTGATTACTTTTGCAAAGAAAATCAATATCAACTTCATCATTCAAAAAATTTAAAATATTCTAGGCTAGTGAAATATAACTAAGTTCCTTTTTCTAAGCAATGTCATCATTAACTTACAAAGTTTCAGAATATAACTCGTTTAAAAAAAAAATTCGAGATATCTTGCAAAAAACAGCAAAAATATTTAATCATTTTGAAAACAAAAGATTAATTTAAAATGTTAAGAATGACCCATCTTAATGGTATCCTAGTATTAAATATACTTAAGTTTCAGAAGAATTTCGTATGGTGGTAAGTAATTCTTTATTTTTTTTTAAAAAAATCTCAATTGCAAACTTAGCATTCTTTGTATCATTAAAATTAAAAAAGTATTCACCATTTGTCTCAGAGACATCTGCCTAAAATTAATCGACACAAAAATAAATAAGAGGTATATTTTTAAACTCAAAAATATAGTAATTTTAATTAAACAGAATGTATAGTAATAAAATTTTAAAAATGTCAAGATATATTGTTAAAACTTATTGACCATTTTTTGAAAGCTCATCTAAAAACATTACAATTCTCATGTTATACATATTGAAACTATAATAAACTACAATTTCTACAATTTAGGAATTTTAGAGTCTTTGTGAGAATTTGTGTACGTAGGAAATACAATTGCAGAAACAAATTAGTAGAGAAAGAAAAGGTAAAATATAAAATTATCTGTGATCAGAAAGATTCGAAATTTTAATAATAAAATATTTTGTAACTTAATTTCGGAATTATTCATAAATGTATAATCAATTCACAATATTAGTTAATGTTTTAAATTAAAATAGCTATACATCCGTAACGGCATCTGTGCAGAAAATACAAGAGTCAACTTAAATTTTCTTCTTATATATTGTATTGAAAATTTGCAATGCTGATATCTAAAATTCTAGTATGATTGCAATTTACCGTTTTGATTTTTCAAAGTAGTCCTATTTTTTTTGTAAAAAAAAGGATAAAAGAATTTTGTATAGGGATTTGATTTAATTCATAACACATTCTGAAGCAACTCTAATACTATATGTTACAGACCTCGCGTACTTTAAAGGCTGTAACAGCAAGAACAACACCTGAGCTAGTACACCAATATTTAAACATTCACACCATGCTATTGGGAGTACTTTGAGTCATCACAAGTTTGACGTTTATCAGTTCCTCAACATGACGATACTTCAGTGACATCAGCAACAGCCAAACTCACCTAGGATTCATTTTCTAGCCTTAAAAACACTGTTGTATTAACCCTTAAACTACTATTCAATTAACTTAATAAAATGTTGGATGTACAACAACGATTTGAATAAGGATAACTAGTTGACATTAAGTTTTATAGGTAACAACATAAGCATTTAATCTAGCTATTTTGTAAATATAACACAATATATTCCTTTGCATATATACATGTATATTATATATATATATATATATATATATATATAAGCTTGTGTATCTATATTTGCCGATATAAAAATTTATTTCCTTGGCCATGTAATCACTAATGTTTGCTTCTTAATCTAAAATTGTTCGAAATCATTGCTAAATAAAACAGTTGGTTATGGTTACAAAGAAGATCAAAAGAAAAAGAACCTTTAAAAAAAGAAGATAAGTTGTAAAGCTTTTCCCCCCCTCTGTTTTTTTAGTTGGATAAGATGAAAATATCTTCTGAAGTATTATGGTTTTGCAGATACTAACTATTTCTTTAAAAGTCTTAGGCAAGCAACACAAGCCTGGAGTGGTTTTTAAAATGTTTAAATTGAACACATATTTATACCTTTTTTCCTGACTGTTTTGATCCTTCCATTTTGTAGGCAGTAAGCATTTTATCGTAATCAGTAAAAATATCAATGTCTTAAGTACTTGAACTGTGTTTTGAAACATTATATATTGTATAAAGTGAATGTATTTTTGTATAAAGTACATGATAAAATATGTCAAAATTGATGGTTTTGGGTTTATCTAACAGTATATCATTTTAAAATAACATTCCCTGGTAAATTATTTAAATATTCTCGACTTGATTCATTGGAAAAAATTTAGTTTATTTTTTCTAGTTTATCTTTCGGTTTACTTTGTCAGTGAACTTTCATAAAACAGTATTCGATTTTCATACTAAATAGCGATAGGTATTGTTTTTTTCTGGATTTTTGTATTTATGTTGATATATTTTATATTTAAACAAGTGTAAATTCTAAGAGTTTTTGATTTATCTCCCTCTAACACTTGAGTAAAAATATATTTCCAAAAACACTGGACTTAAAAAAGGAAAATTAGTTATTTTTTTTAAAAATTAAAGTCAAGCGATATAGATCATTGCTTTTTTTATTTACTTAATTTTAAATAAAATTAGCAAACTATTTATCTAAAAATTATGAAAATATAAGATTTAATTTGGGCAAAAAATGCATATTTGTCTAAAATTAAATATGAAAAAATATTAAAATTGTTTTTGAAATTGAAGAAATGTATTTAGAATTATTTCATTAAAAACATATTGAAATATTTTTGAATAATACACACACACACGCATGCGCACTCACACAGCACAACACGCACATACGCACAAACACATACACACATATATATATATATAATGTAATATAATTATATATATATATATATATTAATATAATTGTAATTTTTTCTAGTTTAATGATCCAAATAAAATTATATTTTCTTCATACCTCTTTCACATAAAATTATGCATAAAAATATTTCACTATGATTCTTCCTAAAATAATACACACGTAACACGTAGATGGACTTATTTTAATCTTGCCTTCATTAGTTTTAATTATATTACCTTTCAGTGGATGACGCAGTTTTGGACAAACAGGAATTATACTGTGACCAACTGAGGCTAAAAGCTTAGCGTGGTATCAATGGTTATTGATTTCCATAGATCTTCATTAACAACTCATTGGAACTTGATCTTCCTTTCCAACGAGATTTAAAGAAAATTTATTACCGGGAAAATACAATTTGGAATTCTTTGCCCATTTTCGTAATTGTTGTTAAGTAACGAAGTTGATTTTTGTATTACAAATGTGCATTAAGCCATCTGGTTCATTCGGCTGTCACATGGGTAGGAAGGGCATTTGAAATGTGGTGATAACTTTGATTTATCTTTCATTAAAGATAATTACTTTCATAAATAATGTTAATTTTACTAAAAGGTGATAAATATAATATTTATCTTAATGAGATGCATTGTTACCAAAACATAGAGTCCTTATTTTTAAAAATAAATTGATTTAAGTTGGTTTGAAATATATTACTTACAATGGATCTCATTTTCTAAAGTACTTTGTTACCTAACTATAAAATCTGCATTTTCTGAAAAGTTTTTTTATTGCATAATATTTATATTTATTATTTTTAAGTAATTCCTATGATACATTATATATAATAAAAAAGTACATAAATGATTTGTACAAAGTAATCCAAATCATTATAAAAGCATTTTTCCCATTTGAACACCGCTGTCTCAGCTTCGAGATGTAATATTTCAGCCAAATTTGAAACCATTCTTCCCTCTTCATAATGTTTTGATATATAAGGTGAACAGAGAGAGAGAGAGAGAGAGAGAGAGAGACTGTACAGATTTATGAGTCTTTTCATATGCTGATGGTAATGTACGAGTTGGGTCGAACCACATGAATCTTTCTTATACGCAAATGCCTGTTCAGAATAAGAGCATCTTCGTCTGAAAAAAATGTATACGCAATGTTATAGGACAGTTTTTAATTAAATTTAACTTATTAAGTTGTTCTTCAGTATAGGATATATATATATATATGTATATATTATATACATACAAGGTGATTATCTGCTAGACCAGTACTCGGCAACCTATGGCACGCGTGCCACATGTGGCACGTGGTTCATTTGTCACTGGCACTCGACTCTACAAATTCGTCAATTTTTTGAGTGGATGGAAGTAGATAAATTTGTAATGGACTTTATTTGACACACATTTTCAGAATTATGGACATTTACAAAAAAAACCTGAAAGATAACCGCGTGTGCTCAGCTTTCCACTATTGGTTCTACATATCTAAATAAAAAAAACTTTCTTCATGTGAAAGATATTTTGAGTTCACAAAGAAATTGTTTAACAATTGAGTGTTCAGTATCGTGTCAAATTGATAGTCAGAAATTATACCTCTATTTTTATTTAGCTATAATGAAGGGAAATTATATCCCTTTCATATCACAAATATACCCTATTTTCCTAAATTATCTTACAAATTATACCCTATTTTCGTTTTTCTTTCTTATTTTAATATATATGTTTAAAAATGCATAATATATGTACATTTTTAATTTATTTTTGTAAACGAAATAGTTATATGTTATGCTGTTTAATATTTATGTTAAGACATATCTTTAAATGATGCAAAATTAATGTATAATAAAACTGTAAATGACTCAATTATTGACCCTCTCTGCATGCATTATCATGGGAATCGAATTTATTCAAACATGTCCAACTGTGTGGCACGCTGAATCATGTTGACAGACTGGTTTGGCACGCCACAGCTAAAAGGTTGCCGACCGCTGTGCTAACCGACAAATTTATAGGGTGATGCGTGGCACAGAGATGACTCGAAATCACATAGGAATTTAGTGTCGCAAATGTCATACTTGTGATCAATGTTATAAAGAAGCAGATAAAAAGAGCATAATTAACTACCCATTAAAGGAGCGAAAGACAAGAAAACACATCTTTAAAAGTTTAAATTTCAACAGGTGTTCGAAATTAGTTACGAGAGTCGTCTGTCAGAGCTGAAAGTTTTTACGTTCTGGAAAATTCTCCCAGGCAGTCTTGCGGTAGGGGCACTGATCGGAAAGTTTTGTGTAATTGTTTTTGTGTGTGTAAAAAAAATTGCGTTTTTTTCCATAGAAGTCATTTTTTATCAGTTTCTCGAGGTAGTAGAATGAACTCGTATTCAAACGAAGAACTAGCCAACGTGATGATCGTGTTTGGAGCTGCAGATTGTAAAGGACATGTCATTTAGCTGTTGTACCAGGGACGAAACGGCGTGTTCCACATCCCACGATCTTTGCAAGTGTGAACAGAAGGTGATGGTAGTCTGGTTCTGGTTACAAGAGTTTTATATTTGAGATACTTGTTCTTTCAGTTGAAGATCTCATTGGTTGAAAATCTGCAATTGCCCGGGAGGTACGTGCCATTCCAAAAAATCTTCGAGAAAGTAAGTAAATCTATGCGATGCCGCTGTAAGCCATTTAGGATCTTATATTGGTATACATTACGAGTATTTTTGTTACCTTCTACACACCAAGTAATTTTGTCGTTATGGAAGCGAAACACCCTTTGTACAGAAAGAGAAAATCTTATAACAGTGCATAAATTAAATAAATATTTATGTCTATAGTTCTAAAAATAATTCAATGAATCTTACGTGTTAAACATTTCATTTCAACCTTCCGCTTAATCTATTAATAAAGAGTGAAGTTTATCAGTCAATAATATAAATAGTTAAATTCACACACACACAATTTCTTTTATTTTTTAATATATTTAATTCAAATTTGTGTTATACACTCACCCAGAAAAACAATTAGGCTGAAAATTCTCATGAACTTATTAATAACTTATGATTTAAATCGTATTTCATCAATTTCACTACGTCATGAAAGATTAAAGTTGGTAAGAAATTATTCTGTAAAAATCCTAAAAATATTTCCTTGCATCATTTCTAATCCTTTTCGCAATCAACTTCCTTTTTTACATTGCATTTATCTTTATTTAAAAATCACATATTTCTTTATAATAATAAATAACATTATTTTAAAAAAAAAAATTTAAAAATGTCCAAAATTAAAGTTTTTTGAATGCCTACTAATTTAGTTTGTGACGGATCTATACGCGTCATTATTCCACTAATTCTTTTGGGGAAACTTTTGGGCAAGTATTTGCGTTAATCCACAGCCTATCAAGAAGAAACCCTGATATTTAAATAAATTTGACTACATAAAGTCTAGGTATTGTAGATGTAAGATAGAAGGAGCCGGAGACCTGTTGCGGTGATACGTAGGTGAGAATTTTAGAATATACCACGGAGTATTTCACAAACACATAGCGCGAGTTAAGGAAGTAGTTGTTAAGATATTAAATTATTAGATTGAGGGGATCAAATATTGATTGAATTATAATTAGTTATCGGATCACTAGCGCTTGTTCTCCTTGTCTAGTTCACTTAGTCGTGTCTACATAAGAGTTATTCGTGAGATTAGATTGCTCACTTTATATATCACTCCTAGGGTTTCCTTTTGTAATTTCACTTGTAATTGATTAAATGTGCTTGAAGAGAAATAAAATAATAGCTATTATGGAAGTTGTTGGTGCTGCTTTGTTTCCCCCACAGCCTTAGGTAGGCAAGCCGTTGATAGAGTGGTGTCAAATACACCACCTCCACAAGCTGATATATATATATATATATATATATATTGGACCCATGTTTTGTGTTACTCCTTCATTTTTATTTAAATTAACCAAAATAATTTTAGGAAAGAACAATTTTAATTATTCACTGCATAGAAAGTATTTTATAAAAAAATTTAAATGCACGAAGAAAACATGATTTTGAACTTTTTATGATCTCCTTTCATAAAATGATACAAATAAATTATAGTATCTAGGAAAACAAAATACAAATTGTACTTTTAATATTTTACTAATCAAATTTTCATAAGATAATTTGCAAACATTGTATGACAAACATTTAATATTATTCTACTAATCAAAGGTAATTTTTTTTTATTTAAAGTTACTCATTTCTGCTTTTCGAGACACAAATGAATTTTTAAATTATATCATATTTGTCCTAAGCTATGCGTATTTTATATTGTATCTAAAATAATCTTTCTGCATATTTACATGATATTTTCAAATATAATTTTATTTTACTTAATTACATTCCCAATTTTTTGCCCAGATTCAGGGTGATCTGATAAAAGTATATTTTAAAAAAATGCACATTGAAAACTCTTAAATGACTTTAATATGCTTTTATAAAGTCTGAAAAATCTTTATGGAATTTTAAATGCCCATCGCTTTGTATGAAACTTCAGAAATATTTTATTGGACATAATACACGGAACTGAATTCTAAACTAATGTGGCAAGAGCATAATACAAGAAAAAACTACTTATGTGACCTATTAGAATTATAATTACCCAATTATCATCTGTCCATTTACCAATGTTTTCATACAAATATTTATTAAATTAAACAATAATTTTTTTTTACAGTTTTATAAGAAAAAATATTTCTAAAAACTGTATATACTTATTAAATAACACATTAAAAAAAACTGTAGAGTTATAATTAATACCGGAGAATGGTTCCAATATAGAAATAAAATTAAACAAAAGAGAATTAAGCAACAAATATGTCCATGGAGTAAACACTACTAAATGACAGTGGTACTAAATATTGGATAACGATTGTAAGTATGTTAAAGTTTACATTTTCTTGGAGAATACAGGGGGTGGGGGGGGGGGAATTCATCCAAATAAAGTTTAAAAAATGTCTCTTAGCTATTTTAGTAGTGCTTATTCTTCCATTCCAAGCTTCCCTCGCTAAAAAATATGTAATTAATTCTATATTCAATGTATACCTATGTAGCTAGCAATAGAAACTTAGAAAGTTAATATAAAGAAACTCTTAACTCCTCTTGCAATTTGTTTTCTTGTCAGATGGTGATATGTCATTAGATCTAAAGGACTTATTTACTACTTACAATTTTGCAGTCGTGAGTAATTACCGACCTGTTTCTTTTTCCGCATTAGTTGCTTCTTCAGCAACCAGCGTCTCTCAAAAATAGAATAATAAATAACGAAGGAGAAGTTTGTCAATGGCTCTAGATTGCCAACAATCACATTACAACATAAAATATCATTTGTAGGAGCTTTTAGTTTGACTTTGAATGTCCCAGGTTGATCCATTAAAGCCAACTCGCTTAGATCATGAGCCGTAGAGTACTACTAAAATTCTCCACGTCTGATAATATAAAGAATTTACACTTGCCATCTTTTTTGACAAATAAACTAGAAGTGGATAAGGTCCTGATATTGCAAAATATCTTCGGTTATTTTATATTTCTGACAATAAGGGATTCCTTTTACTTCAATTTTCGCGTTGCTTTTTGATAAACTCTGGGACAGTGTGAATAAATACATATTAATATTTATGCATAAAATAGTCAATTTTTCTGAAATTTGTTCATTTTAGATAGGTAGTTCCATTGCATTTTTTTCTCTTTTCAGCAATACTTTTCGAGCCATACCACATTAGTGAAAAATGGAGGGGAATACTTATCTAGGTTCCATATTTAAAAAGCGAATACCTGAATAAATCAGGATCTTACTCATGAGCGCAATTAATTACCAAATAAAGTAATTTCCATACTTTAAAAATGTATCAAAAATTATTACGCCTTTGAGGGTTTAAATTCCATATTTAACAAAATCCATCACCAATCACAAAACTTTTGAAATTGATTACTAAATGTAATATTATCAATTTATATCACTTGTATTTTTACTGTTATGATATTCTAATTACTGATTTCATGCCATCCAAGAGTACTGATTTTCACTTGAATAACTTTAGTTTTTATATTTTCTATGATTTGGGAATTTATTACTTGATCATGTAGAGTTGTTTACACCAATAATTTTTGATGCACCAGATATGTTTTAATAATGAAAGTGAGATGTTGTAAAATAATGTAACTCAAAAGAGAGAGAAATATAATTTGATACTTTGAAGCTGAGCGCACACACATTTATAGATTATTGCTTTATATATATATATATAATCCCAAATGTGTTATCTGTGAATTATTGAGAGAATTATTAGAATCTATCTAAAATTTCTTTAATAAGTAGAGCCCTGACTTTATAAATGAATTCTTGAATACAGAACGCTTTTAAAACCAAGCTGGTAAAAGTTGTAAGAAATATTTATATGTGTACGCTCAGATATATGTGATTTGACCCGCCCCTCTCCCCCTGTAATCAACTGAAGCAATCAACTCTTAAAAAATAGCTCGCCACCTAAGTTTCCGACAAGGGAAAATGCAAAAGTAGACGCTTAGATATATGTAACAAGAAACGCTACAAAAAGACATTTTCTCTTGGTGTCCACTGCCATCCATTTATTCTTATTTAATAAATAACCATGTTCTGTTATTAAATTATTGCAGTTATTTTTGCGTATGAGTGCTAAATAGGGATGGCTCTGCAAGGTTTTACTTTTGATTTATATTTATTAAACAAATAATTCGGAAGTCTTAGCTGGATATCATTGTTTTAACTGACTAATGTATATCCGATTCATTTAATCCAAACGACTGTTGATTACTTAAAAAGCAGCAAATTATAATGAGTTTCTTTGAATTATTCAAGTAATCGTTATGTATTGGTTGAGTAATATTTTCGTTAACTTAAATTTAAAAAAAAAATGTTGAACACACGATTAAAGGAGGGGACTTATAATGTCGTGAATAATCATTTGTATATTTTTTTTCCCTTGAAATTTGATTTTTCAGAATTCTTTGATAATACACTCTAAAAAAATTTCTAAAATTTACAAATATTACTTGTAACCTTATTAGAATATTATCTTTAATTAAATGGGAATAATACTTTTTTATTTTGTAATTAAGAGTAAAAAAAGTTTTATTTAAGCAAGAAGAAACAAAAGAAGTTTTATTTAAGGCTATGAATATTTGAACCGAGTAAACACAAATGTTTTTTTAAAAGTTTCACTTATTTGTTCCCCCTCCCAAAAAAACACACCATAATATTTAAATAATTACAACAAAATAAATCAAATAGCAGAAAAAGAAAAACTCACATTGAATAAAAAAAATAGATTCGCTTTTCGGTTTCACTTCCAATAAAAATATTTAAGCTAATGATGGTGAGGATATATATATCACCATTTTTTTTTACTGTCCCCTCTTTCTAAAATATATTTACTTCCTCATTCAGTTGATTATCATTGAAACAAAGAAACAAAAAGTGAATGTTAAAAAATCGTTTTATTAGTTTAGATATTTTATTAGCTTGTGTAAGTGTTGATGAGTTTATATTTATTAAAACCTTAGCAATTGGCTTATATTTATATGCATTCCTATAACACTTTAATTAATCATTCACACTAAGACAATATTTTATCAGATGTATATCAGAATTCGTTCAAGCAAACTTTCGAGGCGCTGCTAATATCTCTCGTGAGATCTCTGATTTTGCAATTAATTTAGAGCAACGCATTTCAATTTCAAGCTTTCGGATGGAAGCAAATCGAATAGAATTACAACCAAATTTATGTACTCATTCTGAAGGATGGATATTCAAAATTGATTCCGCAATTGCTTTTCGGAATAAATATTAAATTAAATTGAAGGTGGGAAGTATGATTGTCTTTACAATGATTGGTAAATTCATATGTAATGATTTCTTGCAATCAACAGCGATATCTGCTTCTGCAAAGACATTCCAAAAAGAAGTAGAAACAACCTATTTATTCCATCATTATATCTCTTATTTAGCTACAATTCCAAAACCAACAGATAGCAGTATGTGATTTGTAAAGAAAATTATAGTTATTCTTCAAAAGAGAAAAACACAATCGATCCATACCTACATTGTTTTCCTGGATAATTTTTGAAGCCTAATGTCTGACCAAAGACATTTCGAAGTATTTTAAAATTCCTTACAAATGAAATATACACTTATTCTCAGGTAAAACAAAATGCGAAAATCTGATCTGTTCACAAATATATGTTTAAAAAGTTGAAAATTACCAAACATTAATTTGAAACATTATTCTTCTTACATATTTTTGTCATATTTTTTTTTAAAAATCAAATTAACTAATTATCGGAATTTTTAATTACCTTATTTACTCAAATCCAAGCCGCTCTTTAAATTTTCAAAAATATTTTGTCAAAAAATGTTGCCATAGATTCACGGGGCACCCCCAATTCACTACACGATTTTGAGAAAAGAAAAAAAAAATGTGTAAAAAGTTTTTAAGCCGTACCCGAATTTCAGCAGCCTTTACACATGGAAAATAGTGCATCTTCGATTCGAATAAATGCGGTATTAAATAAAAGCATTTCAGTAAAATTTTGATTCAGTTACTCTTTGAATATAACACTATATGAATATTTAATTTTAACTACATCTTTAAGTACATAAACCGTATTTTACGAACTAAAATATTAAAAAAAATGTGCTCAGGAAATTGAAATACTTAGAATATTTGTTTTATATCTTTTATCTTATAATTAAACGAATTTCTTTATTTTTTACTAAACTTGATATAGTTTGCCATTTTAAGAATATATTGTAAATATGTTGCTGATAAAAATATAAAGAGAGATATGAAGTGAAACTAAAAATAACTAATAATATCTTATTTCAAATAAAGCGAAATTAACAAAGACATTTTTTTCCAAACTTTCATTAGAGACTTCCATGACATCATTTTTATACTAATTACAAAATAACCCAATTTATCATTATTTATGGGATCTTTAAAAGCTACTTGAACAAATTTAAATTGGTTTCGTCATCATCTTGCTGTTGTAATATTCGTGGTGAGGAAAATGTAGAATAAATATATATTCTACAAATTATTTTCACCAGAAGTATTTTTTAAATGTTCTGTAAACTTATTGTATATATCTGTAATCCTGCATCATTTGTGATCCTCCCTTTTTTTTCGTAATATGTGTTTTATGTTTACTTCTGTAAGCCTCTTGCGATACTTTGTGTTTCACTGTAATTTATAAATATTTTAAATTCAAAATTATATCATATTCATTATTTAGGGAACGTACTATCTGCCTTACATCCTTGTTTGCTTATAGCGGATATTTAGAAGGAAGTAAATAAAACCTTCAAGTTCCAATATTTACTTATTTGTTGTTAGTGATAATTATGTGTTAAAGAGGCTGAATTACGTATCAAATATACATTAGAACAGCGTTTCTCAACTTTTCGGGCACGTCCCCCTAGAGGAGCGTAATGACCCTACAAGGGAGGGGGCGCAAGCATATCGAAAATAAATGTTTCAAAAAATTAATTTAGTGGAATGAATTAAATCAAAACATTTTCTGACATAATAAAAATACACTTTTACACTGATATAATTCATATATATCATCTGATAATATTACGTCATCTTAACCCTATTACCAAGTTTAAAAAAAACAACATTTTGTTTGATTTGGGCTATAAGCCCACGATGGGCAGCTTTCTTGCGTTAGGTTTTCGTTTTAAACCTAAAATACTACACTTTCAGAGACAAGCAAAATACAAACCCAGAGAAAAAAGTGTAGGAAGATAAGAAAGTCATCACTGTCATTTAGAGAAGTAGTAAATAGTGTATTTCTGTTGAGCTTTATTCCATGTGAAAGGTTTTTATGATGCACAGAGGAATGAAGGATTACTTAGGAGATTTATTTTACGAGCATTTTGAAACATATAAAGTATGATAAAAAACGTTTTACACAATTCTTTCTTAAGCCAAGCGTCCATATGTTTACATTGAATGCACTTTCAACCCGGGAGTGGTCGCGCAAAGCGCTAAGTAACCCCTAGATCACGAAATCATTAATTCCGGAAAACCTGTGTATTTGTTACCAATGACCTTGACAGTATCCTCCTATAAGACAGTCTTCAGAGGAACTAAAATGTATTTGTCATAAATCTCCCTCTTTTTTCGGGTGGCAAACGTTTCATTACAAA
>BMAO01037908.1:0-14587 GCA_019973975.1 Trichonephila clavata
ATTAAAAGAAAAACTTGTTTAGTTTGATTTGTTGTTGTTGCTTATGCCACCTGATCGACAGTAACATCAGATCAAGGTCCACGAAATTCATCGCGGCTAAGGGCTAGAATTTTACGCCTGTCGTTAGCTTAAGCTTTGACCCCAAAGAAGGAGACAGTGCGATTTTGCTCGGAACAATACGATAGATGCGACACCATTCGGACCCACTGATTTAACGAGCACGTTCTCCATTTATACTCAGCGGGCATTTGATGGCATCGGGCATCGAGTCCGGGTCTTCCGGTCTGTAGTCCAGTGCTCTAACCACTAAGCTACCCACGGTCTTAGTACACCTCTTAACCTTTTCATATTAGAATGCCTAATAACATGTGCCGAGTCGAGGTTTTTTATTTATGTTTCTGAAACGAAGTTCCAATCAATGCACTGGAAGAGCCCATCTAGACCAAGAGCCAAAAATATTAGAATCAGGAAATTAAAATTCAAAATTGTGATTATTGTTTTAATCAATATTCATGGATTTATGTACCTTCGCTGATTTCTCATGAGTGTTAAAATATTAGTCAACATTACTTATTACAAGTTCTTGCTGAATTCCTATTAATAATAAGAAAGAAACGCCCCGAATTGTAGATAGACAAGTCATAGATTCTCCACCAGGACAATGCGCCAGCTCATCCCTCATCATCTGTCAATAGGAGTCTAGCCAACTACAGCATTCTAGTGTTCCACCATCCTTTTTATTTACCGGATCTTGGGCCATACGACTACTCTCGGTATCCTAAGAGGAAGTCTGCATTAAAAAGAATAAGGTTTTAGCCGGTTGAATTTGTGAAAGAGTAAGCGGCACGCGTCCAACAGAAGCTTATATAAGAAGACTGCAGAACTGTTTCAGACAATGGGATATTCACATGGGCGGTTTTTGAAATAGAGGAGAGGTGTATATATTGAAGGTGATAATAAATCAATAAGTATGAAATAAAAAAAACGTTCTATAGCATCAGTCTCATTATTTAACAGCCCCACCTTGCACATGCATATTTTTTTTAAATAAAAAGGAGTTTTTTCAATGGATGTGATTTTAAATAAAATAATAGCTATGTTTAAGTATGATAATGTTACGTATTTAAGCTCTGTAGGAGATTATATTTTAGGAAGCAAAATACTCTCTCTCTCTTTTTAGAGGTTCCTTTTTGTAATTTTGTAGAGATTTCTTCTACAGGTTTTTTCCTTTATTTATCTGGACATAAAGAGATTGGTAGATTAAAAAATATACTAAGTTAAAGAAAACCTTTAAATTGCAAAAATCTAGATTAACCCAATATTTGAAATTGACGAAGTCATTGATTTAAAAAATGATGTGATTATGAGTATCACTACTTTCATCATAAAAATACATGTTTTACTCTCATTAGTTTTGAGTACGTTTGTACTATATTAAATTTTCAAATTCACTTGTACAATCTTAGACACATTTATGCATAGACGTTTTATTCTGATTATCGATGTATTTAAGAATATTATTCACATGATGAAAGATATTTGTATTTCTAATTGTTTTACATAAATATATAACATTATAAAAAAGGCTACCATTTATAGAAGTTATTTGCTTATAGACTTGTACTTTTCACAAAATTTGTGAAAGAAATATAGACCCAGGTAGATATTAAAATTTCTAAGACCTAAGAATTATGGCTTTTATTAGTAGCTGAATTAACCTTACAGTTGAGATCGTAGTTATTTTAACTGGGGATGTTCGAAATGAATCTTAAGAATGTTAGGGACCGCATTGTGCTAAGAATTATTAAGCCGGAATTATATAAATCGGTATTTATTAAACTTAAATGGTATTAAGATTTTAACCTGGGGAGTTATGAAAGTAGGGTAGTTAAGTACTTGATAATCTACATAAAAATTACTTTATGCTAATTTAACTAACATTGTTTGACAGGTATTAAAGTAATGGTGTTTTTTACTACATTAAAACAAGGCTAAGCAGAAAATACCACCAAAGACAATGATTCCTAACAAAACTGACTTTTTTTTTGTATAAAATAATTATATATATAACATTAAATTTTGTATTTTTAAAGATTACATTAGAGGGAGTTTAGATATAAGTTATATATTAAACAGACTTAAAACATCATAAAAAATATTTGTATGGTTTTAATTTAATACCAAAATAGAGATATTTAAATCAAATAATTATGCTGAAATTTACACTTTTATTATCATTTTCAGCAATATATAACTTAATTATCTTTGAATTCCTGATAAATTATTTTCCCGCTCTTTTACCAAAAGAGAAAAGATAGAAACCAAATATTAAAAAAAAGTTTCTCTGTTTATTGTAATTATGACATATATAAATTCATTTTACTCAGTTTTCACTATTTTTTCTAGTGGGAGGGTGACAATCTATTCATGCATGTTCGTATTGTTTTAAATTATTTCCTTTAGGTGATAAATGACTCTAAAGAAATCGGTCAATATGAAAAATGCTTCGATGAAATAGAATGCTATTTATTTATTTATATAGATCGAAAAACTTTTTCCCATATCAATCATTTTCTCTACGTTTGTAAAATTGATTTTAAATGCTAAAAAAGTTTTCAAATTCATAACTTATTGCAAAGGTCTGAAAACTTTCGAAGACTGATTGCATAGTTTGATGATTACACTTCATTGAATTTTGTTCATGCATGCCTTATGCTATAGATGTATAAGAATAAATTTTGTATTAAAAAAATTATTACATTAAATTGAAGTATGGAAAAAAAATTATCGCTTAGATGAAGATAATCAAGTGAGTTAACTCATCTGTGTATCTATGAAGGATGAGTCTTACGCACACTAATAGACCTACTGACTTGAATTTTAGCAAACATGCTTCGATTTTGTTGAATAGCCATCCGCTGAGAAAAGGTTTTGTGAGAATCCACTCCCAATGAATGTTTCGAGAGGTTAAGTGGCGTTATATAGATAAATATGCACCAAATTCTTATACACGAAAGATATATCCTTTAGAAAACCGTGCAAGAAAATACTAGTGCGTATGGTAAATGTTTAGGATATGATTCACAACTTTACAAAATCGTGAATGACGAAAAGGACCTTCTATAAAGGACTTTTCCTAAAAAAAGTATTCAAAATAATAATTAAACACATACTACATATTTAAAAATAAAATACACAATTCATTTTTATTACAAAAAAAAATATAAGAATTCAGTGAAAATTTAGTTTAGGTATATACAACACAAAAATTCAAATTCAAATTAGGAATAAAACTACGACCAATTATTCATCACGAATGGATAACAAGCGTGCACATTTATTACGAACAGGCTAAAAAAATCTATCCTTTGAAAATGTGTTATATATCAGATATGTTGATTCTAATGATTCCGCTCGTTATTAGCAACCGCTACAATTTTTACTGTTACTAAATATGTTGCCGATGGCTGTTGTTTTTGTTTTTAAGTTGCTTATATAATTATTGATACCCTGCTACACGAATCTTACACGTACACATTTTCGATTCCTAGACAACAGTCAGATTTTTTTGTCTCACTGAGTCTTGAATCCATTTAAATATTTCCTTTATTTTGTACATTTCCATTGCTAATATAATACCTAAACAAGCGTCTGAATCAATAAGGTGATATTAGGCGGTAAAAACAGCCTTTCCGTACTTAATCTTTTAAGGTATTGAATATTGCCCCACTTTTATCAGCATTTTTTTAATGCTACCTTTTTTATCATCTACACCAGTGCTTTCTCAATGTTTTTGGACCCATTAACAACTTATTATAGACACAGCTAACATACGAGCTGTTAAGTGAAAAAGCTATATACATACATAGTATAAGAATTACAAATGCAAAAAATATTGAAGTATTTATAGAAATCATAACTGTTGATATAAAAAAATTAAAAAAATATCAGTGACTTGGATGAATTTGATGATATGTTAATACAGTAGAACGTCGTTTATCCGAATCAATTGGGATCGGACACCGTTTGGATACGTGATTGTTCAGATAACCGAAAACCAAATGCGATCCATGCAGTATATGATACTGGACACTATACAAATATTGAAACGTGAGGAAAAAAACGTGCTTGAAGAAAAAGCCAAATAGGGACAAAACGTCACAATTTCACCTTGATTATGAAAATTAATCACTTATTTTTCGCTGTACCATTGTACACCTTCGTTTTTCCAATGCAAGGTCTCTGATTCTCTTCAATAGCAGTAGTTGAGTAAGACATTACTTTGATGGTTGTTCGTACCTCTCCATAGCTGTCTCTAACACAGAAAACGACTTTCATTGTTGCTGTTGTCCTCGTCTTCATCCGTTTCATCGTCCACAGGATCGGATTCTTTTTTCATGGAAGTCATTATCTCGCCATTATTTAGCATTTGAAATCCATAGTCTTCTGCATCGCATGCTATCCAGGTTTCTACATCAACAAAACTAAACAAAATTCAATATGTTTCCTCACTTGGAAACGTATTTACCTAATATTCAGCCCAGATGTTTACCAAGTCAAACAACTGAAATTTCCCAAATATCCTTCACCTTGGGGTTTCTTGTAACTTTTGGTCTCTCGTGAAACAACTGTTGAGCATTGTAGTGTTCGAAAACGTGTCCGGACTTTAGTCCGGATATTTGACGCTCCGGATACTAAACGTTCAGATAAACGACGTTCTATTGTAGTTTGTTTATGCCAAGGGCAATGTTTATGAGTAGTAACCGTAAATCCTCAAAATCAACTAATTTCTAGTCAGTTTGTATGTGTGTGATAAGGTTTATAATATCACTGAATCTATGTTCTACCAAACAGGAAAATCAAAAATCAATCAACAACTCCTATGCAACCACCCATAATGCAAAATATCCACTCACATCCAAAAGTTAAGCACGGAGAGAAAAATGCTAATTTCCGGAAAACAATCAGAACTGAAGAGGATGCAATTCGATGCAGAGGTAGATGGAAGTATACAAATATGTTAGCTAACAGCCAATCGTGCTTTCATGTCAAAAATATGCAAAAATTGCAGTCTTATAAAAAGCAAGATTTATGAAGGGTTACAGAAGTTGATTTTAAGTGCTGATAGAAGGTGTTTAAAACTTTCGTACAAATTGTTTTCCAGACATACATGTTTCTATGACTTCCAGAAAACGAATGGAAGATTCTGAGCGCTGGCGTGCTGTGGGGCGCATTGAAGCAGGAAAGTCGATCACACATATTGCTCTTTTCTTCGGCGTTCATCATTCTATAATTTCAGGTTTATGGAAACAATTCCAAACCACACAGACAGTTGTTCGAATGCCCGTAGGCGGTCACCCAAGGGTTACAACCCCCGTGGAAGATCGATATATTGCTATTGTAGCCAAGCGGAATCGCACAGCGACCTCCACAAGTGTGGCATCTATGGATACAGCGTCCATTGGTAAGGCTATATCTTCAGCTACTGTACGCTGAAGATCTTATATGAATGGACTGTATGCCCGGGTACCTCGAGTTTGTGTTCCTCTATCCGTCCAATCAAGAGGAAAACGATTAAAGTGGTGCCGAGAATATGGCAATTGTACTGTGCCTGACTGGGGCAATGTCATGTTTACTGATAATTCAAGATTTGCTCTGGAGCCAGATGGCAAGCGTATAAGGATATGGCGTAAACAAGGAACACGCAATAAGCCCCAAAACATCACTGAACATCACGCATTCCGAGGCGGAAGCATTATCGTGTGGGTAGGGATTTCATTAGGATACCGCACCGACCTGCCCATCTTTAAACGGGGTTGTTTGACGGCTGTCCGGTATCGAGTTGAAGTCCTAGAACCCATTGTGAGATCGTACGCTGCAGCAGTTGGCCCTACTTTTGTTTAAATGGACGATAACGCACGTCCCCCATAGAACTGACATCGTCGATGACTACATGGAGAGTGAAGGGATTGCGCGTATGGCGTGGCCAGCATATTCGACCGACCTTGATCCCATTGAAAATCTTTGGGATGCTCCCGGCCGTACTGTATTTTTTACGTTTTCTACCTCCAGCCCCTCTTATTGAGCTGGAAACTGCTCTACAAGTAGAATGGCGATTGCTTAATTCTGCGGTGGTTGACCACCTAATCGAAAGCGGGACCAGAAGGTGTAAACTTTGCATACAGATGATTGGGGTCACATACCCTATTAATGTCCTTTTTTATCATTTTATGCTGTTTATTTTCACTTTATACATAATTCTTTTTAAGTGTCCAGTATGACATTATCTGATAACTTAACTGACCAAATTGTGTGTCAATCAAAGCTGTATTTGTTGGGTTTTTTTGCATTTTACATCTTTTAAAAATATAAAAATATTATAAATATAAATTATACTAACTTTTTTTGTAATTTTAAGTGCACCGTACCCCCTTTTTTCCGACTTTAAATAAAAAGATTGATTTTGTTGAAACAACACAATTAAATTTTCTTTCTTGGTAGTTACATTTACCAGAAATAAATGTGATCGAAATAAATACAAGGTAGTCCAAAAATAGCTTGGGCTAGCCTAGTTGACTCCGTACTAGTTTATTACTCTACCAAGGATTGAAATAGATAACTTAACAATCAAATAGTTAGTACTTTTCAGATACAGATAAATGAAGTGGTTCCTTTGTTTATCATTTTATCTTAAGGGCATCTTTGATTTGCTTATTGAAAACAAGCGATATCTAGCGTGTATGTTTTTTAAATATAGACACATGTTGTACAATTAAAATTTGTTAAATTTTTGTCTTTCGCTAATTAATAATTACTCCATGTAGCTAGGAGTATCCGTAGGGGAAATAATACCGTCAGTCCAATTTTCTTTCCATAAATGATTATTATCACTAATTGTAAGAAATATTTTATGCAATTCGAGTTTAGGTTTATTTTTAATTAACTTGTTTTCAACATGAGCAAGGTAAAGAAATTTCCAATTTTTATTTCTTCTCTCAAGTGAATTGTATGTAATATTGGATCCAGTGCTTTTGACACCATAATTAAAATCTGAAAAAAATTGGTAAATAGAAGTCCCTTCAAAACACATAAAACGTAGCTTTATTGCATTAATGTGACAAAATAAGTATACAAAGAAAGACAATATTGCATTCCTTGTGTGTGTGTGTGTGTGTGTTTAATCTCACTTTCTTCTAAAAATATACAAATGAAACTTAAAAAAATAATAACTACTTGTTTTAATTACAGTAAACGAATGTAAAGTAATAAAAAAATGTTTATTACAATAATTTTAATAATTTCCTTAATCCCTAGAAAGATGATATATTAATTAATATTTATTATTTTGAAGTGATAAATTTTTTAAACTTAGAGCGCGGTTATTTATGACGCAAAACATTATTTGACTAGAAAATCAGTAGAAATCAGTAGATTATATCAAATATTAATGTAAGCAAATTAAAAGATTGAAGAAAAAATATAAAGAATAGATTTTAAATAGTAAATGAAAAGTTTATTCTAAGGTATTATATATTTTATGTTCCTTTCAAAAGTATACAAAAAAGTAATATAAGCATTTAAAAATCTCTCAGTCCATATATTAAGTTCAATAACAAGATTAGAACCACAAAAATACTCGAAAAATATGTCAAGAAAAGGAAAAGTTTGCATATTTCAAATTATTAGTCTTCAATAAATTATTAAAATATGCCTTTTTTAAGTGAAGTAATATTTTTATTGTTAATATTTACTAATAACATGTTATATGTTTGTAAATAATATAAATATATTAAAAATTAATTTTAAACAAATTTCTTTACACTTTACTCATTCTTTCACAATGCAGTCATTTTGACTACTTTTTGGGCAATACAGGTATATACTAAGTCTCAGTCTTTCTTGTGTTAAAGAAATAATTTAAAAAGAGTAATTAAATCTCTATTCTATTTATAAACAGTTTTTATAGCTATATTTGTTTCAATATTATGTGTAGCATTTCGATTCTTTTTTTTTGTTTTAATTGGAAGAATGCAAATGTAGGATATTTGATGATGCATGTGTATTTAAATTTTTTAATTAACCCTTAAACATTTGGATCTAATTAGTTCAGTTTTAATGCCTTTAAAAGCTATGTTTTATATATTGAAAAAGAAAAACGGTTTATTTTTAATTTTTTCTGAATGCAAAAAGTAACTGATCCATGGAGGTATAACAATCACTATTTAAAATTTAGCTCTTGTTTAACAGTGTTCACCTTCATTTAGTTTTAGATGGTGAGTTTTCCGTAACAGTTAAGAGCTGTTTTGGTTTTTGTTTATGTACCAAAATATATATTACAAGTTCTAAACAAAAAATTTGTATTATTTGGAAACATTATAATATGCGAGTATTATTCTCTGTCAAGAGGTAAAATTAATTGAATATCAAGGATAAATAAAACTAATTGAAATTAGAATTTTAAACAAAAGATATATGTTACAGTATTTTAAAAATTCTGATTTGGACCGCTCTGATATATAAAAATAACTATATATATTCTGGAGGTTTTAAGAAGACTCAAGCCGATACTCAAAAGTGCGTTAAGCACATATTGAAATCCTTTAAAAAATACTTTCTTGCGAAATTTCTCTAACAAAGAAAAATAAGAAACAGGGTGATGCATGTAGGTTATTACAGTACTTCCATGCCTTTGAATGTGAAGGGAAAAAAATCTGAAAAGACTAGAATGATTAAAATGCGAAACAAAATTGAACAAATAATACAAACTAAAATCTCAGAATATTTGCATTTTATACAATGGAACGAAAGGAATCTAGAAGACATAGTGATAAAAACTTTATTTTTTCCCTTCTTTTTTTAAATTTATCCTGAGCATCCAAGCACTTTTTCATTGCATAGCAATTTCCCTAAATTTTTTCTTTGTTCATTGAATCAGAAATTTCCTGATTCAAACATTTCATCATAAATGCCTTCTTGTTTAATCGATCCATGAGCATTTTCAGAGACACTATATTTCTTTAAATTCCGAACTCGTCTTTTTTTAAGTTTTCTTTTTTTTTTCTAGTCTGATTATATTATTCTACGTCTATCAATTGATTTAACGTAAAATTTTACATGATATATTTTTAAATGCATTAAATAAGTGTTGTTTAAAAGTAAACATTTAAACAAATTGCTAGATAATTAAATAAATAATTCTTATGATAATATGTAAAATGTATTGCTAAGTATTTTACAATAATAAATGGAATTTCAAGCAGTTTATTTTTCGTAATTTAAAGAACTTTTTCAATTGATGATGTATTGAATCATTGTTTAAATCTACAAATTGAGCCACCAAGATATTTTAGTTTCATTTTATTAAGAATATACTTTTGAATGTATTTAAATTAAAGAGGAAAACAAAATTCAGTGTTTTAATGTAAAACTCTAAATTTTTTTATTAAATTTTGAAAAAAAAACATATTTTCAGTCAATAACCGTTAACATTTTAAACAAGTTATTAATCAGTAAGGCAACCAATATTTGACAAAGGTGCTCTAAAGAACTTCTTGAATAACATGTACGTGTTAGTTCTGATAACAAATTGGAGATAGCGTTTTTATGTACTTATAAACTAGTTTCTCCATAAGATTTACGAGTATAACAAAGATTTACAAAGGAATTTTAATTGCAAAAAGAAAAAGTATTTACTAATATTTTAATCGAATAGTGGAATTTGGATTTCACAATCAGGGACATCTTAGATTTTTTTTGAGACCCTGTGAAACCTTAAGAATTGTTGTGGCTCCTGGTCGCTGTGTATAAGTAGACCTTACCTGAGGTCTTTAAAAATAGACAGTATATAGCATGCATTGTCAAATACTGGTTCAAATGGTATTTTGAAACAAATAAATGTGGGTGCACGATTCACTATCTCTGAAAAAGATAGACACTAACTGGCTCAACCGTCGGCCGCATTTTTGAATAAATAAGTTGAATGATTGTTCATGGTATTAGGACGAGGCCTATACATGGACAATGGTCAGTAGATAATAAACACAATAACACAGATTTACAAGCTTTGCTAGTTGACATGCAGTTTGAAATTCCCCGTTTTTTGGAGAATATGTACGGGAATAATATTTGACCACATTAAAGTTATCGGATCATTACCTTAAGTCAGAGTCATCACCGAGATCTCGCCACCGAGGCGAGGACAAAGGTCCGGACTGAGTTTTCCTATGTCTGAAGACGTTTCTGATCTCAATAGACTTCATTAACGAAACAATTTGTTTAACTGAAAATGTAACAAGACACAGATTTAAAAGTGTACAACAGAAATTAAAATATTTCAACTAAGCGAGTTCTATATATCCTTACATAAGTATCAGAAGAGTATTTTTATACAATCCAATGTTTTAGATGTGCCATAATTTTTCAAAATAACATTTTTTTTTTATATTTCGGAGTGTTCTTAGTGAAATCAAAATTAATTTTAAATCTATGTAAGTATCACATTTCATGTATTTTGTTGTATATTAAAAAAATTACATATCGTTTTCCTATATTTTGCCAATTTATTTAAGCTTTCAAAATTGTATTAGGTTTTTATCTCTTTTTAGGAAAAACCTATTTTATGAAGCTATTTTTTTCATACTTATCATGAAACTTCTAAAACGAACATTTTAAATTTTGTATCTAATGTTGGAACAATAAAGAAAATTTTCGGACAAATATATTTTTGAAAATCAAATTAAAATGGAGTAAATTTAAGGAAAACACACAGTGTAGAACATTAGCAATTTTTATTCAAAAAATGGCAAATTATGTAAATAAATGCAATAATTATGAACATAATGTGAATTTATATGAGAAAAATCTGCGTGTAAGTAATTTTCTAAGTGAAATTTCAAATTATCCAAAAAAAAAAACAAATATTTTGGCACATCTATTTAAAGTGGATATTCTAATAGTTTATAATTAGTTTCAGTTCAACAGCATTCCTTTTGAGTATTCAAATGAGACGGAGTTAGCTAAAATTTTTACTTCATTTAAAAGTACTTTTATGTTCGAAAGAAGTAAAGAGTAATATAAAATTTTTGAAGGAAGAAAAACCTAGGAAGGGGAAAAAAAGGGAGAAACAAAGGAAATACCTAATTTATATTCTCCAGAACGTCTTAATTTTATTCCCCTATTTCTTCAGAATATTGCAGATATTTTTATGCCCAGTGTTTTTGTTTCTTATCAGTTTTACAAGGATATGTATCCTTGTGTCTATTTTTGGTTAAAATCAAAATTGTTTTTTTTTTTTTTTTTTACTTTTCCTGAACAAAAATAAAAAACATTCGATGAGAGGTCAAATTTTATAATTAACTTACGTAATGTATAAACATTACATATTGCTGAGTTGTTTTAACCAGGTAATAGTTTCATAAAAAATAAGGGAGCCTAAAAATAAATTTAAATATAAAAACATTTTTATACCCTCCTACCACCCACCACACCTTCCAAAACAAGTTTCAATGTCCGTCAATACCCTAATAGTAGCCCAGGTGAAGAGGATGCGTATTGTAACAATTACTGCCATCTAACAAGAAAATATATAAATACAATTTTAAATAAACAATAATAAGGTAACCGATCTATAAACGGTCATTTATTTTAAGTTATAATAACCGAACAAATCCACTTGTTTATGCCAGTAGATAAGAGTGTTTTTAAGAAAGCTATAAAAGGTATCAAGGATAGGATTTAAGCACTTATAGAGGGTTACAACGCTGTTTTGTGTGCATTAAAAACTTTTAGTACATATATCTTGTGAAATAGTACTTATTTTTTTTCTCTGTAGCACTTTTTCTGAGTTTGATACAAGATGAGTTATATTTATAGAGATAAAGAATATTACCTGTCGAAAAATTGGTCCTTTTTTCCGCAGAAGTTTATGTGCCGATGTCACTCACATGGCTATGAAATAGGGCCACGTTTCTCATACCGTGGGGTATGCCACCTAGACGGCCATGATAAATCTACGAGGGGTGCGAGCATATTGAAAAATCGAAATCAAAACATTATTTTTTTAAATTATTAAATAATCAATTTACTGAATGTAAGCAAACACAAGACAGACTCTGACAAATAAAAAAATACACATTTGCATTCATAATGTTACGACTATAAATGTATCAGTACTGCACAATGTTTTTTTTATAATTATATAACAATAGTAAGTTAAGAACAAATTTAATCATTAACAATAGCTCCATGGGCTTGTCGTATATAAAATTATACACAAAAATTAACACATATCTTGATAATTTGCAAGGTTAATAATTGATTCCTTATATGTCTATTAAATGTTACGCGTTTCACTCCCCAATGCAACCCTTTTCCACGTAGGCGCATGTACATGATGCATTGGGGAGGGAAGGGAGAAAGGAATAAATAATTAAATCCTCTCAACAACTGCCAATGTCCTTTAATTACATTCCAAATCCTTCGGAATAATTTAATGGATAGCAGTGCACAGAAAAGATCGTACTTCGGAAAGACGTATATATACTTCCAGGGCAATTAACGCTTTGACTGAGCACACATTTATATACGCAGGTGACATTTAAAAAAGAATTCGTTTTGTAGCCTTAGTGTCAAAGTATAGTATTATTGAGTTAAATACATTGTTATTGTATTGAAGAGAGCGCGATGAAAATTATGATGAATATTGAGTCACAAATATTGAAATTTTGAGAAGCCCTGAAACACAGAGTACAAGGTATGTGCTTCCTTCTATAAAAATTATCCTGTACCACCACATGTCTGCCTATAACACCGCGATGGATGCATATGATTCAGGTTTCTAATTAGTGAGTGTTTATAAACGTCATACTCTAAGGATACATGTATTCTATTGACGACGGACCTTGTAATTTTAAACTACAGTCAATAAACGAGGTCTACTAAAACAACTTTCTTAGCTTTCACACCAAACCAGTTGCATATTCTGGGGTACAATGGAACGAGATAGCAGTTCTTCCATTATCATCACCACACCTATTCTAAACCTTGTTTACGCTTTGCAGATTGTTAGGGTTTCTTCTTTAACGAATTATTTCTAAGCAACTCCTTTAGCAAATTGTTAACAGGATCAACTAAGTAAAATTTCATTTTAAAAAAGTCGGGATTACTACTTAAAACTTATGTTCCTTAGAGGTTTAAAATTTCAATAGGCCAGCCACATTGTTTCAATTTTATGATTTCCATACTTTAAATCATAAATACTTTTCTTTGAAATGTCTCATGAGACAATAAATTACAAAATATGTTAAGGCATTACAATTTTTACAGCATGAAATTTGAAAATCTTGCTTTATTAACTGAATTTAAATACCAAGTGCTTTTTGTTTCTATAAAGTATAGAGCACAAATGCGAAGTTTACTTAAGAGTGTTGGAAACTATTTAAATAAAACCAAGGCATTTTGTGAATAACGTTTGGAGTTTTGAATAACTACGAGAAGTAATTAAATTAAACCATTCATAAGTCCTTTTATGCGAAAAATTAACGTCAAACACATGTATTATCAGTAATTATTTCTTAATAATGCTCACATAACAAAACAAAATAAATGCAATGTACTTTGAAGTACACTTCTTCATTTTATAATTACTTACCATTATGGAAATACATTATGATTTATATACATATGTATAATGATTTTACAATTGCATTTAATTAAACTCGTATGTATGCAATGAGTGTATAAGTAAATATGTAATTAGATCATAATTAAACTCTCTCCTTCAATCAGTAATTTTATTATAACGAAGATATTACGTGTTTTAAACAAAGATATTACGCTTATTATTATCGTCATTTCTCAAGCTACACGAGGTATATAATCCGTACATTGAATGATACCACATGAAATTTTTGAAGAATGAACATTGTATCTTTTTCTTTTCTACTGGTTAGAAATCACATTTCATTTAATTGAAATATAGTGTTTTTAACTTTCGCACTCGGTTTAAATTTTCAAATTATAAAATTTGTATATTTGAATAAATAAAACAAATAATGAATAAATTTTTTTAACTTAGTTGAAAAATATATACGTTGCCTATAATACTTGATTTATTTAAAATTTTCTTACATGACCTCTTGAAACTCTTTTCTTTTGTTTATTTAATATTTCTAATTTCAACACAATCTAGAGTGCAATGAGGGCTTACAATTCAGAATAAAATGTGCACTTATACTTTTAACTGATTTCTTAAAAAGTTTTAGGTACACTCGTCATATAACACTCACTCTTTTCTCGCGAAGAAACCTGAAATATAACTGTGCAAGACGTTTAAAGGCTACTTTCACAACAGAATTTTATATTTACCCAGTTTCTAACTGAGCATGGGAGCTTCACTACCCCATTGAAACGCTGCAATTTGTAGCCTACTGAACAGTGTTCTTGCTCAAGTGACACATACCAGGATGTCAAGCATCTGATATTTGCTTGTACTAAATTCACTTCCGAAAGACGTACACTTATGAACGCGTACAAAATAACATATAGCGTGGCCTTCTTCTATATCTGTCTTTGTTTAGAGCAATCATCT
>BMAO01037909.1:0-60080 GCA_019973975.1 Trichonephila clavata
TAATAATTTCTCTCGAAACAAGATAGAATTGCCGTTCAGATCTATTGAACATTATGTACTCTTCTAGCACCTACGAATGGTTTCAGTAGATGCCAAGACATTTTTGGCACTTTTAGCGTGCCTAAATTGAGCTTAGTTACGAAACCAATTCTTTCTCATTTGTATTTATTGCTGCTGTCCCTTTTTATTATTTATTCGCCCTCAATCTTTCTTTATGAGCAGAAACTCACTCAAAACACATTCAAAACTTTGGCTTAAAAAGTTCATACAATATTATAATAACGCGATTTAGTCAAACTAATATATAATTTCAAAATACATTTCCCATAAAATATTACCAAATCAAAAGAAATATTAGAACATTACAAATTTAATTAACAACTGATTGCTTACATTTACAGATTTCAATTAATCTGTCACAGTGATGTCAGTCTGAATATTAAATTTTTCCCCCGCAAAGCACACTTTTCAAAAAAGAACGTTATAACAGAAAAGAGATTAAAAACTACTGTATGTGTCCAGCAGGGACGTCGATTTTAAAACATATGTTGACTCTATTAATTCAATAACACAAAAAAAAAATTTATGAAATAACGATACACGTTAAAAGATCATTTAGTCAAGAAGTAGAATAGAAAACCACTTTTGTTAGTCAAATTATTGATATTAAGTTGCATTTTTTCAATTAGCTGATTTTAATCAAACTCATTTCCTTGCATCTTTTGTTATTTTGAAATTACTTGTGTTAACCATGTACTGGGCATTCGTTGTCTGAATCAAAAAAAATATTTTTTTATTATAGGTGGAATGTCACGCTTATTTTCCGCAGCATGAACTCCATGAGTTTTGCAAGAAACTTAATATAGCTTTCACGGCCTACTCGCCTCTTGGATGTCCAGGTTTTCCCGAGTTTGCCCTTAAGGATTGGGGAATAAAGTAAGATCTTAAAAGGGGCTTGCAATCTTTTGTATGACAAAGGAGAATTTGTATTTTTTATTTACATACCACTACGAAATAGCGCCACCTCATTGGTGACTTAGTGCATTAATGAAAACTCTGTTCTAATTTTTGTTGTTAGCGCCATCTGTCTGATGGTGTCAGATCGAGACCAACGAAATTCATCGCGGCAAAGGGCTACATGTACACCTGTCGTTATCCGTAGCTTTGAGCACCATACAGGTGACAGTACGATTTGGCTTGATTCCACCCCAGTTTTGAAAGTGAACCCCCTGTAGGTGGTCAAGGGCCTCCCACCTCTCTTCACTTTCCATCAACCTTACGAGAGGAGGCTCGCTGGCAATTTAGGGAGTCACCATATATTTACAAATACCTATTCTTTCTTCGGGATTCAAACCCAGTCCCTACGGCACAGCAGTCAGTGTTACTTAACAATATACAGGGTGGGCGCAGATAGTAGACGGGCTAACTCATAGATATTATAAAAAACAAAAGCGAGTAGTATGCCATGGGATCCCAAGGACTACTGTGCTTGTTGTGAATTATGAACCACTGGTCTGAGTGGGGTGAGTGTAGTTGACACCGCCTCAGACCCCATGTGGTCTATCTTGATAGAAACCATATGTAAGGGATGCTGTCTCAGTGAAAATCTTAAACTGGGCTTCAGCATAACTAGATGTGCCGTTGTTTACTCGTACATTTTAAGTTAGAATCTTGAACTTGGCTTCGGCGTACCAAGTGCCTTTGTTTACTAGGATTTTTATCTCGAATATTAGAATGTATTCTCCCTATTTTCAGTCTAATACTTGTTACGGTTTAATTTGTTAAAGATTGTTAAGTTTATCGTTGAAAGCTATCGTTACAAAATCAGGAAAAAGACAATTCTAGACTCCAGAATATTATTATTTTATAACCACACACACGCCACAGTATTTATTGCACTGGTCATCTGTTTTCCTGACCTTGGGCACGGAGGTGCATGAGCTGAAGCTCTGTTCAGGTAGTCACTCTGAAGTGAAACTTCCAGTGTTTAGTTCCCAAACAAGTTGGGTACTCATTTATCGACCCATTGAAGGTATGAAAGTCTAAATCGAGCTTGACCAGCCCGGGGTTTTGAGCCCCGGACGGGTACGTAGAGATCGTTACCATACAATTATTATTTGTAAACAAGTATAATGGCATAGTTCTTTTTAAGTTATAACTTTAAATTAACTCAAGTTTGAATAAGAAGAACATCTGCTTCTTGATAAATTTAATCTAATTTACAATACCTTTATTTCTTTTTCTAGAGATTTAGACAAACCGAAATTACTAGAAGACAAAACATTAAGAGAAATTTCAAAGAAATATGATAAATCACCTGCTCAAGTATGTATTTTTTTTTACTTTAAAAACATTTGCATTCAATGGTGAAACTTCATTATTTCAACTAAAAACATTGTTACAACATTTTCAACTTGCATACTATTGCGTGGTAAGGAAGCTTTAAAAGTGGGTTGCCAATTCAGGTGTCCTGATCACTTGAGTTAGGTTCGAAATTACGAGGTCCTTCGTCAATAACCTAATGTACTATACCTAATGTACCCTAATTAAGCTTCAAGATGTGGTGTTAATAAAAATCAGTCAATTCAGATAACGTTTCTTATTGATCGCTTAAATTTGATTCATGTCTTAATAATCATTCCCATTCGAAGATGTTTGAAACAATTTGTGGTTAAAATTCAAAATAATTATTTCCGGGGGAAAATGAAACAGAAAAATAGTGAGTTTTTCATGTAAAGAATTGTTCATTTGAAATACATCATGTGTACAATACAGCAGAATATTTTTGTAGATTCGTTTAAAACACCATTCCTCCAATCCCGGATTTTAATTTACTATATACCTGAATAGGTAAGAAATTTCCTTTAAAACTCTTATTGAATAAAAATATAATTTAATTAAGGAAATATATTTTTAAAGTTTTTCAATAAGGCTCACTTAGAAAATGTACTCAACTGTTCCAAATTATGATGTTAAAATAACTTTTCGGAAAATCCCTGAAACTGTGAATGAAGTAGTTAATTCTTTCATTCTTAATTCTGTGTCTCCATTTTCCGAAGACCTTGACGGAATGAAACTTGCCATTTTTCCTTCGAAAACAATAGTTCCTTCAATATATTCGGTGTTTCAATCCGTTTGATAGCATATACGGAGTGAGCCATCTACTGGTTTTATAGCCGTTATCTAGGTATATTACGCCCATATGCACAAGCAAATTTCACCTCCACCCATCTCATAATTGTATTTAACTACCCGCATTTCCTCATAATGTTTCAATGTTACTTTTGAGAAGCGCGTATATATTTTAAAAGGAAACTTGTCATTGTTTAAAACCGAATCTGATTTGTTCCAAAAGAAAACTACTGTGACTGAATTCAGAAAGCCTTCTATGGAAGGCGCACCGATTGGATGCATTTCTTAAACTCTTATGACACTACGACTGTTATTTGTAAGGTTGGAAATCATCTATTGTAAATCTCATCTTCTCACTTGCACGTGACTCGGGCTATTGATAACGAGTCTTGTGGCTTTATGTAATAACACACAATTTAAGAAGTAATAGGGACCCTATATAATGTAGTTATTTTCATAATATCGATTCAAGATTTGAGTCAACCAAAGTCTGTTCAAATGGAACGCTAATTTAACGCGATTGCATTAAAATTCATTGTAGGTTTTGAGCTTATATATTGAGCCATGATTCAAGGAAATTAAATATTTTCAGATATTGCTAAGGTACCTCATACAACGAGGTATTGCTGTTATTCCCAAGAGTAGTAATCCGAACAGAATAAAAGAAAACATACAGGTAAGTGACGTTTCCTGTTTTAATATTTACATAGCCTTTTTTGGAACAATTCGCTAAATAGGGAAGGTTAGGATGGACTCTCAAAAAATAATGCATTTATAATAATACATTTTTAAAAGGTAGGAAAAAGAACATTTTTGAAATAGCCAGAAACTGGTAGTTAGCCTCTGTTCACCCAGTTTCAACAGAAATGTTTATATTTCGTAAAATTCATAAATATGTTATTAAAATCGCGCTTGGCTATTTATCTTATTAGTCAACTTCTGAAAGAATCGAAGAACCAAATTCTCTTTAGAATAAAAATTGATTGATGATTCTTTTAATGTGTTCTGGAGACACAAGTTTATCACAATTTTACCAAGCATATATAGTACGGAATATTGATGTGTAACACGCTTCTTTGTGTTATAATTTTCAATTGACCCCAGCGGCCACATAAAAATCCAAAGAATATTTTGTCTGACACACCAAATTCATAACACCAAACCTCTTAAGTGCACTTAAAATTACATTTTTGTTTAAGAAGATTTTTCTAGACCAGCGGTCTCCAAGCAACCGGTACCAGTCCGTTTGTCAAATGGTACCGGTCTGCCAAAAGAACTTTTAAATCATTTCCATTTTATTTACTATGGTGTATTTCTTTCGGTTTTGTGGAACTTTCCATAGGTATCACTTCATATTCATTTTTTGGTGTAATTATATTTTGTTCCGAAAGCATATTTAAATACAAGTAAAATTATTTAATAAATATACCTTAAAATATAAACAATCAACATCCCACCCTCAGTGGACTGCGGTAAAATTATTAAACGTTGACCGGTCAGTGGCGATAAAAAGATTGAGGTGCGCTGCTCTGGACTTCACTGTGTTCAGACGTCAAAGAGTAATCTCTGACTTCTTTCTTTCTTCCAATCCAAAAACCAATAATAGTAAATTTTGTAAGCATTTGCTATTGTCTTGTGTTAATATTTCCTAACTAGATACTTATCCTGGAGTTTTTACATTGCCCTCTATAATTCTTTAATATGACACAATAGGAAAGCTTATTTTTAAATAGGCCTCAACATCCTGATGTGGTATTTGGTTTGAAGAGTGAGGAAATGGCTGTCTTCATTTCTCGAATTTTGCTTAAAATTAAGAGAGTCTCGCCAACTTCCTCTGTGTGCTGAATTGGAGTGAAGTGGCGCGTTTTTATTCTATAGGACAGAACCCGGGACCTTTGGGTACGAAGCCAAGTAACTTAACCACTACACCCAAATGATCACCATGGTGCAGAGGTTGTTACTGGCTTATATAGATTGTATCAATACACGCCGATTTTTTTTTCTCCCCGGCCACACTGCTCTTTTTTTTGTGTGTGTAATGATACAATCTATATAAGCCAGTAAAATCCTCCGCACCATGGTGATCATTTTGGTGTAGTGGTTAAGTTACTCGGCTTCGGACCCAAAGGTCCGGGTTCTGTCCTATAGGATAAAAATGCGCCATGTCATTTGGTGACCCCTAGCTTAACTAAGAAAAGCGAAACCTCAACTGATCTGTCTTGGCGCCATCTATCCGCAAAAAAAAGAGAGCAAACAAAAAAAAATCGTCAGCTAAAACATGACGCAAGAGAGCAACCGAAAGGGGAAAAAATCGTCAGATAAACATGACGCAACTCCTCCAACACACAAGAAACTGAATGCTCCCATTAACAACTATATCGTTCGTTCGACTAACCAACTCTCTGGTAAGAGAGTGTGTAGTGATACAATCTATATAAGCCAGTAACAACCTCCGCACCATGGTGATCATTTTGGTGTAGTGGTTAAGTTACTCGGCTTCGGACCCAAAGGTTCCGGGTTCTGTCCTATAGGATAAAAACGCGCCACTTTAGGAGCATTAAAGGGTTCTGCTTACGACACTAAGCTAATAACTCCTACGCTGTTTTTCTAATAATTAGCTTTGCCTTATTTACTTCGGAAGCGAAACTTATTCATGCTTTATAACAAATATCTTTCATGATTTTGAAAAAGTAATTTTTCTTCAGATATTTGATTTTTCGCTTGAAAATGAAGATATGAATAAAATGAAGTCGATGTCGTGTGGACTAAGGTACATCACGATGACTTATTGGAAAGGGTAAGTTCAGAAACAACTATTCCCTTTTAATCGATATATCATTTCGTTAAAGTTATTAAACACTGCAGATTAAAGGCTCATTTTCAGTCTTAGGCAAATTGCAGTGAGAGTGGAAAATGTAACCAATCAGAGGCCCTTGCGAGAAAAGTTAAGGACTGATTGGCTACATTTTCCCGCTCATTATTTACTGTTTTGGTGTGAATGAGCCTTAAGAGTATAAAATAAAGCAAATGAGGATCGTAAGCGGAAATCCTAATTAAGTGTGTTTTAAAGCAGTTCTGTCTAACATTTTTTTAGTTTTTTACTCTCCTTAAATAATTTTCCTAGAAAATCTATGAACCAATTTATATTAAATAGACAGCACAAGAAATAAGGTTTGATGATAAAACTAGTTGAGTTCTACCTCAGAGATTCTTCAGCATTCCTCGGTATTAATCAAATTATATATCTAGATCCCTAAATAATATATGAGCAAGTTCTCTAACAGAATAGTTCCTTTTTAATAGCAATAGTTTAAAATTAATCTACGCATTAATTTTGAGATAATGAGTTTAGTCATTGGAATTCGTAACAGCTTCCCAAAAAAAAATTTAGTGTTACTATCATGAATTTTATTACTGAAATTGCAAATAAGTATGTTTCTTGTAAATATTGAATAATTCTTTTAATGTGTATTTATATAGCTGACAGTATTGTTTACACAGGAAAGCATCTGACGGAACCAATTCCGAAGTAGGAAAGTAAAAAGTTAATTAATTAAATACTGAAAATTATCTGGATTTCTCATTACTCAAGGTCATATTATCTTGGTTTATAAGAAAAATAACGGACTGGAAATCGTTGTACCGCAAATATCAATTCAAACCAAATCAGTACAAAAATGAATCATCTCACAATATCATTTATCAGTTTTGTGCCAAGTAGATTTGAAAAATAAAAATTGGGTGAATACTGTACTACAAAGAAACAGTAGACCAAAATTGCATTAAACAAGAAAATTCAAATAATGTTTCTTTTCATTGATCTAATAGCTGTAACATTTTTCAACGCATAAATGGGCGGCTTGTAAACATAAAATAAAATAATAAAATAAAGTAATATAAGACAGGCTAAGATTTAAACTATAAATTTGATTTCACCATTGTTTCATGGTGAAATCATGGAATTTTTGTTTTAGGGGGAACCCTGTCCAAATCATCATGGTTTCTTTTCGAAATAATAACCATCTAAACCAAAGGTAGGCAGTTGTCTTGACTAAAGGGCGACATTGGGAAAGCGGCGGATAACACCGAAGGGCCGCGCCATTTTAAAACTATTGCATTCATTAGTTAACTTTGAGTCTCAGAAAAGTATAAATTGCACAATAAAAATCAATAAATATACTTTAAGCTAGTTTATTAATTCAAGCGTCCAAATTTAGTAAAGAGGCGGCCACCAGAGGGTGCCATGATGGTTCTCATCTGGGGGCTTTCAGTGTCTGCAAAGGCTGAGTTGTTAAAATGCAGCTCCATTGGGGAAGTGGAAAAGAAGTTGCAACTAGCCGTTACCTGCTCACTCCCCTTGATATTTCACAATGTATGAATATATAGTGTTTATATATAAATAAATTATTTACGTCCAATCCTGGCATTCAGCGTTCTATTGCATTGGAAAACTTTTATGGCTCACTTTTTTATTTAAAAAAGACAGGACTTGATTTTTTTAAAATTGAAATAGAATTATTTTTTACTCTTTCCTCAAAGTAGATTTCTACAAAACCCATTTTTAGTCGATTTCTACTAGAAAAAATAAACATACTTGCCAAATTTCAAGTTTAAATCTAATAGTTCAAAAACGGAAATGTGTTTTATCAATAAGTTCCGTAACCCTCTTTGAGGGTCGATTTCTGTAAAACCTGTTCTTAGTGGATTCCACTTCAACAAATACTTGCATACCAAATTTCATTAGCCAAGTTCATTGCTGTAAGTCTATTCCATGAAATAAACATGCCCACCTAATTTCAAATCTGCAGGCCTAATAGATCCAGATTTATCGTGATGGTTGACTGAGAGTGAAGGAGCGTGAGTCTCAATCGCTCTTATCCTTTATATATATATACGAGGGATGCTCAGAAAGAAAGGTTGTCGTAGCTTTTGAAAACTACATATTGTGGTGAAATTTTATTTCCCCAGAGTGGATACAAATGGCTCTACTTGTCATACAGCTGCTTTGCAGGTAGGTAGTGAAAATTCCCAGACGGTTCAGGACGATTAAAATGGCAAGAGCTTAGGAAATTGGTCTCGTTTGGAAGTGCGAGCCGTGATTCAATTTTTATGGGCAAAGAATGTATCCGCATCTGAGAGAGCAGAGCAGAATGAGCAGACAACATGTAGGGAAATGGTGTCACTCTTTTCAATCGGGCCAAGTTCTTCAACGGCAGAAATCGTTGCACGAATCACGGCACGAATTGAAGAAATGATTCAAAATGATCTACGGGTAACTCTGAGTGAAATCTCGCCAAAGCTAGGACTGAGCTATGGTAACGTACATCATATCGTTTCTGATGTGTTGCGATATTCCAAGACAGTTCTGTGAAAACATTCGCCGCGACCTGGCTCAATGTGAACAGGGACCTGATTTTGACCAAGACGGGTTAGACAAGTTGGATCTGCGTTCTGATAAATGCATAAATAGACTTGGTGATTATCTCGGAATGGGATAGGCACGAATGGCTCTTAATTCCCTTTTGTATTTTCTGTCTATTGTTAATCAATATTTCCTTATTCGACTTGTAACCTTTTTTTTCTGATCACCCCTCATATATAGATAAAATAGAGGCAGTTTTATTCAATTTATTTACTGTACTAATTTTGTATCTATAGTGGCAAGCACATTTAACTTCAGAATCATTTTAATTAGACGAATACACCCTTGCATCTTTCCGACTGTCTTGGAATGCCGCTATTTATCCACCTTTGGTCTAAGCCATTTCAAAAACTTATTTACTTTACACAATTTTTGGCATCTTTTTCGTTAAGATGAAAGTATTGTAATACTATATTCTGCAGCAAATATTACTAGGCTTACTTTGTATTATACAGCTATGAGAAGTGGTTTGGCCCTTCCCACTTGGTATTTGCCCTTTCTGCTATCTCATTTTCGATAAGCATGCATTTTTCCTTTTCGTAGAATGCAACTTTTGTCATTTTTGCAAAACAAATTTTTAAAAATAGAATACCAAAGAATACGCAACATTGCAACGGTTTTTAAATTTCCCATTTTGAATCAGTAATAGTATTCTGTCCTTTTTTCTCTGCGATGAAATAATTTCATTTATCAAAGGTGGAGCCAGGGTTTTTTTTTCTTTTTCGGTAGCAAGCAATCTATATTATTCCTCTTTTTATTTCAAAGTTTGATCACAATCTATATTCCTAGTGATTTCTTTTTCTTTTTTTCAGTTGTGAAGATCATCCAGAATATCCATTCAAAGAACCATTTTGAGGGAAATTATATATATATATATATATAGCCACGCGTTATAAACTACTATTTTTCATCCCAAATCTTTTGGAATTTAACATTGTTATACTTTTAATAAAGTGAAATATATTTGAATATCTGTTTCAAGAATCTGAAAATTTAAACAAATATTTAAAATATATTGGACTAAAGCGAAGTGCTCTTGGAGAGTTTTGCTTTTTTTCGTTTACATATTTCACGTCTAAGTATACCATTTACAATTATAAATATTTTTTAATTATTACGCTGTCTTAAAGGAATTTTAAAAATACGGAATTATTAACTTTAAGTTTCTTAGACCCTTTTACTCTAAAATTTCAAACTAAAAAGGAAACTCTTATGTATTGCATCAAGAACAACGCTGGCTTCGAAACATCACCAATTCACAAAAACCATCGCCTCGAACAAGATTTTTTTTTCAAATGGGTTGCGGATTGGTATTTTTAAGTTGGGGGTAGCTGGTATTACTTTTTAGTGTTGCACCAATTGTCACAATGTAATTTTGACACCCAGTTTCCTCCCCAGAGGGAGACACTTGAGCCTTGACGATGCGAAATTCGAATAAAATTATTGTGCTTGCATTGTATGGAATTTCCTACTTTCGGCTGCATATCATGTCTTTCGACGACATTTTACATTTGGGAATCTGGATGACTGAGTGATTACATGTACATTCATTAATATAGAATCAAGATTTACTCGTCATCGCTAACACTACGTTTGTCATGAAGGAATGTTTTAAGTCGGTTATCCGTTAAATTATCGAATGTATGAAAAGTATTTTCTTGAGAATCCAAAATGTGCTTTGTCGATTTTCTAATTATGTAGATAGAAAAATTACTATAACGTAAACTGAAGCCAAAACTGCTACTACGAAGTTTCTTTTCATTTGTAAAAGGAGGAACTTCTATAGTAATTTATTTTTTCAATAAGCATATCTACTTATTCCATATCATGAAAACAATATTCACAGTTCATATTAAACATGAATACATTATCAGAAACGCAATTTATAACTTATTTCCATGCTACAATAACTGACATCCAAAGTAGTCACGGTCGCAAGCTTATGACTGGCATTTTTACAGTAAAGTCAAGGTTTCTATTTTTGATACCATTAAAAACCTGTAGTTAAGTAGGATTGACTCATTTTAAAGGCCTTTTTACACTAGTCAACTAGTGCTGCGCATAACAGCAGCAGACATTTAGAGGCTAGTTTTGAGTAGAAATCGCCTGGGTCAACTGGAACTACCTGCTGTGCCACTCCCTTAAACACTCAAAAACCACGTTGTCCTCCCCACTATTTGACTCGACTAAAAGGTTATTATGAAAGCTACTATCTTAACAGTCGGCTACTAGTATATAGAAAATGCATAAAGAGCTTTTCATTGCTTCTTCAGATGCAATCAATGTACCCATGAATCTATCACTCTCTTTTTCCCTTACAGACCTCTCTTTTTCCCCTACAGCCCTCTCTTTTGAGTCAACTTTATATCCACGTGTAGAAGAAATTCTCTCCCCTCTGCATACTAGAAGAGTGGTGACCGAAAATAAGCTGGCTTGCACAAAGTTACCTCGAACGAAACCGACCTTAATATGTAATGAATCAAAGTCATCTCGTCGTTGTAGTAAAAAAACTAACAAGTAATATAAAAAAAATTAAAGTCCGTTTTTACTTAGATCAACAAAGAAAATTTTTATTTTAGTTACTTTTTATTAAATAATTACAATTAATATACATATGTATATGCATATAACAGAATTACAATATTTAGTGGCAAAATAGAAGGCGATTTTCCGTTTTCCTTTTTATATATGGTGTTGGACTATTATTTTTGTTTGTGTTACTATTTATTCATTAATTAAATTTATTTATTCCAATAAAATAGTATAGTAAAAAGAAATCACATTCTCAGAAATTAGGTGGGATTCGAACCCAAGACCTTTGAATTTGAAGTCCAACGCGCTACCCATTGCGTTACAGGGACACAACGAGAGATTTTCCCTTTTATATATGCTGTTGGACTATTATTTTTGTTTGTTACTAATTATTCATTAATTAATGAATTAATATTTGAAAAAACTCTATTAACATCAAGTGCATCCACTACAAGTTTTAAAAAATGTATTTGAACTTGAGTGGAGGAATAGAAAGTATTTTATTAAGAATTGAAAATTTGAACAAGATATATAATTAAATGTAGGGAGAGTGTGAACTAAAAGTAGGAATTGAAAAAGCGGGTTGCAACATCGTGTACAGGGTGTCCTGAAATTCAACGTTAAATGGGCAAGAGATGAAAGGTAGGGACATATCTGTTCTGGGGAAAATTTTAAAAAATTCCCTTTCACTTGGTTAAGTGATGTTTAGCATATTTTTAAAAATGTGGTAAGTTAAGGCGACATGGTACACAAAAAATCATTAAACTAACGAATTTTTTATTGGCTTATATGATACCTCGAACCATTTATAAACATACCTGCGAAATTTCAAAGCTTTACCTGAATTTTTTTATCAAGTTATGAAGCAATATTTGATGCTGGACAGCAAACTAAGCAAAACTGCCCCATGTCCACTTTTCAGAAAAGTTCCTAATAAAAACCGAATCGATTATTTTTATACCGCACGCAAATTGGACTAATGCAGTAACAAATCATTTCAAGAAAGAATTGAGCAATTCATGCAAAAATTCTTGTTTGCTTACTATTTATTGAAGAGCAAATGGATTTGGTCAAGATTTAAAAGTTGGGCGAGATTTTTATAATTATGAATGGAATTAAAACTTCGAAACGGATTCTCCCAAATCACAAATACTAAATCTCATTTTGATAAATATGGTAATTAAAAATCTAATTCGCAAGAAAAGCAAAACTCTACCTTTATTGTGTACTTGTTTTCGGTTATATACACATCTTCTATGTATGAATATCAACACAATTATTATTAAAATATTTTAAGATATTTATTTAAACAAATATATATATATGCACAGAGCAATTCTTTGATTTTGATATATTTTACCTATGAATTGTTATTTGTAATAATGAAAGTTTTACATTTGGAGGGTTCGTTAGATTTTGCTTTCATTCGTGTACAATATTTAACATGCGAAGGCTTTTAAAATCTTGTAATAAAAAATTATGGCATAAAAACATCTTTTGTACATGTTGTGCATTAAGTTGTAAAACTGAGCATCGAATTAACTCTGAGATGTGTGTATTTATCTTTTTATAATTATATGGTAAAGTTTTATGAAATATTGATCTTTCATTTGTTTTTTTTTTATTAATTCATTATACCAGTATATTGTTTAATTGTTCTACATTTTTGCAATTTCTTATAGTAAGCAGTTTTAAATAAGCTAATTAACATTTCATAAAAGTTTCAGACTATTCTATGAATATTATATCATGCTATTCATGGAATAGCATGATAGCTCAAATTGATACTTCTCCAAGTTGAATATTTGATCATATACTAAACTCAAAGCTCTAAGGCTTTTTTGATAACTGAAGTAGGGATGTGAAGTTTTTTCATAAATGTTCTGAAACGGATTTTTTGTAAAACTGTGCAAGGAATTAGCTGTAAGATATGTAGTAATTTCTTTTTTTTAATTTCAAAATCAAAATTAATGTTTTTTCCGAGAAATTTTTTGTTTTACAATGAAAAAATTAATAAAAAATTGAGCTGCAGCATAAAAAAACCCATGCACAGTTTCATGTAGTATATTATAAGGTACTTCGAAATAGAGAAAGTTTGAAAGAAAATATACATATTTAGAAAATAGCCTTAAAAATTTTAAAAATGTTTTAAAAAAACTAAAAAATTTAAATTTTATTAACATTTTGTAATAAATTTGAAACTTTTTATATGAAATCATTACTTAATAATGACCTTTATAAAATACAGTTAAAACCAAATTTCAAAAGCTAAAAATAATAAAGATAGTACCCAGTTGCCTTAACCCCCTCCGTCACATTATTCGATACTGGGACCTCAAATTTCACAATTGTATAGTGATTTTTTCATTTACGTCATCTTACGTAACCGTACTACAAATCACGTTCACAAGTCGAGCAAAAATTGCTGGTTTAGTTAAAATCAATGCAATTTGTTTGATTCGAGGTTTGAAATAATTTTCACCTAGATTTGGCTCTTCCTAAAAAGAAAAATATTACACACATTCCCAGGTAAGTTTCTCAAAAGATTGCCCATTTAGTTAAGGCTCCAAAATGGTACACTTCTCTATGATTTTTTCGAAAGAAAACTTTTTTATTTGCAGCACATCTTTGTTGAAAAAATATCTCTGTAGACATCCTTTTTCACATTTGATACTAAGACCACAATAATTTTAGTAGTTTCTTTACACTGACGTGATTTTAAATTGCCGTACTATTTATCCTAGTCACAAGTCAGACAAAAACTTTCTCTGGTTTAGTTGAAATTAACGTTGTTTGAGTCAATTTGAGAAAATGATACCACCTTACTTTGAAGCTCCATAAAAAGAAAAAAAATATTACATACTGTTTTATATACACACAAAGCAAGTTCTTTCAAAAAATGAACCACTTAGTGATTATTTTAAAATGGTACAATTCTTGCTACTTTTCTACTCATAGCAATCATTGCCGTTATTATTATTTTTTTACAAAGTACTTAATTCCAAAAACCTCAATTTTTAAGTGTGTATAATCAAGTAATAAATTTTTAATGTAATAAGAGGTAAACAAATATTTCCAGTTAAAACCATTTTCAAAGTAATAAATGTTTCAAAAACTTCGCAACATGTCGACATAGAAGCAAACGTACGTCAAGTTTCAAACTGAAATTGCTTTTCATATAAGGTAATTTTAGTGGTACCTGTGAAAAATTAAATTGTGTTCAAAACAGTAGAATCGATAATGCTCAGTTTTGATATTACTCGATGGAATTTTTTCGAATTGGGATTCTTTTTAGACAAAACCTGAAAATAACTTCCAAATGAACAATCTATTGTAATTCTAAAAGAAAAAAAAACTTGAAAAATGTTATACAACAAATTTGTAGAAATGACAAAAATTTGACACAAATGTGTTATATCAAAATTTATTAAATGCCCTATTTGATATGTATAATTGTCAAGTAACAAAACCCAGCTTTAATAGCTTTAAAAAAATTTTTACATTGTGACAAAATTGTTTTCAATGTTAATGGCTCAAGGGGAACTAATTATGGTCTTAAGAATAATTATTTACAAGGAGAGGGCACGACAAAGTAAATTCATTTTGAGACAAGACTTGGTATAATAGTAGTATTTCATTAGGGTGTTCAACCCTCAATGTATTAGCGCCGAATGGCCAGTGAATTCGGAGAAAATAGCCTTCGAAATTCCCGCTTAGCTTTTATTCAATTAAATTTCAATTACCACCAGCGACGCAGGGACATAGTTGGTAGTGCACATGCTTTTTACGCGGGTGGATGGGTTCGAGTTGCGCGATCAACTTTTTTTCCAATTTATTTAATTATTTTTTAAATAAAATAAATTTATTTAAAAAGGATTTAATATTTTATGTAATAACAAAATAATTAATTTAATAATAATAATAGTAATATGTTTTATAGATTATTTTATATTATATAAAATATCATTTCATATTTATTATAAAATATTTTACTATACATATGGTTTATTAATATAAAATAAATTTATAAAATATGAGTATTAATATAATTACAGTAATTATTTTACTTTTATAAAATACAAAATATAATATATATTACATAAAACACCATTTAATATTTAATAAACCTTTTCTTAAATAAATGTATTTAATTTTAGAAAAAAATTAAATGTGATTTGGAGAAAAAAGTTGATTGCGTGATATGAAACCTATCCACCTGCGTAGAAAGCTGGTGCACAACAAATTGTGATATTGCGTCACTGGAGGCACAGTTAAAACTTAATTCTATAAAAGCTGAACATGAATTTCGAAGGCTATTTTCTCCGAATTAACTGACCATTCGGCGCTAATACATTGTCTGAACACCCTAAAGGAGTACTCCTATCACACCAAATCTAGTACCAAATTAATTTCCTTAGTCGTGCTCTCCCCTTGTTAGTTAAAAAGCTCATTAATTTCCAAAAACAAATTTCTCCATTACACAACTCAGTTGATTTCATTCAAATCCGCAAATTAGACACAGGTATACAGAAATACTGTTCGGAGACCATTTTTAATGCTTCAGCGAATCTATTAGAACAATTTATCTTTCTTAATTATTTTTTACTTTAGAGAGAGAAGCGTTTATTTTTGTCCGAGGTGGCAAAACTGCTAGAGTCAGCCCTGGTGTGTGTGTGTTATCAAAACAATTTATCACACAAAGACACTGAGTATCAAAGCCTCCCAGGTCGCACTTTAATCTCGGAAAATACAAGGCTGCCTGAGTAACCTCCGAAAGGATTCCATGACATGCCCTGTTGAACATTACTGAGCTTTTCTCCGTTATTGTTGAGACCATTCAGAGTAGAACTTGTGAAAGTATTGAACCACCATCCACCCGTATGCTTTACTTCCCCAAGCTTCACATCACTTGGTTTGTTAGGCTGGTCTTTAGTGTAGAACTCTTTTCCACTGTGAGGAGTTAGAGCATCTCCTGTTCAATGAAAATAATAATTAAAATTCGGAACTTATGTATTATATCGCAACCACGTTTATAGAAACCGCTAAAATTCAGAAAGCTGTCAAATTCTGGTAAAGCAAAATATTCGTGGTTAACGCGCATGCGATTTCCTGTTATGCTTCGTAAGAGAGCATATCCATTTTAACTTGATTTTATTGGGTTGGAAAGAATTTTGGTTTTTTAGTGTAAAGTTTTTCGATACTAAAAATTACCATTAATCAGTCAAATATCTTCTATTCTGTTTGGTTACCTGCTGTTACTTTTCTGGCAACTTTGATCCCGAGCTAAAAGGTTTCTGGTACTTATCAGCAAAAAACTCGACCCAGTGCGATTTGAGGTGTGTGTGTCGTCATAATAACTGAAGTTTTTACCACTTAAAAAGTTTCGCAATCTTCAATATAAATGATAATCTAGTGATGCAAGGCCGGGGATAAAAAGTGAATAGCCTACAACTGCATTTTTTGAAAAAGATCATGGACCAATTTTGATACATCTTTAACATAACAAGACGTACGAAATTATTGGATCTTGATTGGGAAGTGATGTCGCATCCTCCATATAGCCCCTACCTTGCACTATCTAGTTATAATTTATTTTGGGTTTCAAATAATACTTGATCGAGTTTTTGCTGATAAGGACCAGAAACTCAGCGAGAGTGGGTTCAAGTAGTTATCGGGGGAGTGAGTGAGTGAGTGATTTTGGGGTTTATTGGCGCAAGAGCCGATTTCGGCTATACTGCGCCAAGCATTTTTTTTAATATCTGTGGTCTAGACGGGAAGAGAAAGAAAGAATGAATTGAATGACAAGAAAAAGGGTCGAAAATAGAGAAGGATCACAAGGGTACCCCGGGTTCGTGAAGCCCGTCTTTACCAAAGACAGTAAAGCCCCGTGGGAAAAGGAAAAGATAACTAGAGCACCTCGGGATTGTGACACCCGTAGTCACCTAAAGAAGGTGAGCCCCCTGAGGGGTGTAGTTATCGGGAAAAGAGCTACAAGTAATCAATTTGAGTGCTGTATCCTGTATTTCAAGGATTGTTTTTTGTCAATAAATTTCCATCACTCCTGAAGAACTGTCTTGCTCTTTGAGACTGATTGCATAGAATTCCTCGACCCACGATCTACATAACAATATATGCACATTTAAATAACTTTTTACTTCGTAAAATTTAGTTTTTCTTCTCCAATGAAAAAGTCGCCAAACTTCTCGAACATTATTACAAAATGGTAACGATAATATACAAGCACCATTAAACCAATATCCGCATACATTATTTTTATTTTATGTGCAGAATCTGAAAACACTTGCCTGCGTTTCCACTATAATCCTGTAAGTGCAGCTTGTATTTTTGACTCTCATCATCTATCCAAAAGGATTCATACACAGCAAAAACAGACTTCCCTTCTTTATTCTTCATATCGAATCTTATCGAATACAGAGCTTGGCCTGTGATGGCTACGATGTTTTCATTTCCTAAATATATATATATATATGTAAATGTTATATTACACAAGTGATTAACAAACAATTGTGTGTTTATTTGCATATGTTCAAAACACTTTTGTAAAGTTACGATAAGCAACTGTCAAGCGAGAATGATGTAGTAACAACTACTTCATATTCAAAATGCCATGATTCTCGGATTTAGTCATGACAAATAATGCTTTAACTATATATTTATAACTTAAATATTATTAGCAATTGGTGTTCAACATTTGAAAAGGGCAAATTGATTTTTCGTAATACTTAGCCAAGAAGCTCGTAGTTTAAAATATCCGAATTCATTTTTTATTTTAACAGCTTTCTTCAGTGCTTCTCAAACTTTCAGTGTTTGCGCGCGCGCGCAACCCAGTATTCAATCATAATTTTTATCGAGACCCAATATTCAATCATATTTTTTCCTTCATACATTAACTATGTATTGAATTCAGTAATACTATACATTAATTCTAAAGCTACACTGCGACTTTAAACTCTTAAGTGCTACCGGTGTATATAAACGTCTCGCTCAGCGAAAGCATTAATTGCCCAGGACGCATGTATGCGTCTTTCCGAAATACGATCTTTTTTTGTGCAATACTATTCATAAAATTGTTTCGAAGGCTTTGGAATGCAATAAAAAGACATTGACAGCGTGTTTGCGAAGTATCAACTTATTTTAGAGGATTTGCTTATTTATTCCTTTTCTTTCATCCCCTTTTCCCAATACATCACATACGCACGCATACGTGGAAAACGGTGGCATTGGGAGCGAGAATAGTGTAACTTTTAATCGGCAGTTAAGGGATTAATTAAATTATAAACCGTACAAATTATAATGATAAGTGTTAATTTTTGCATGTAGTTTTATATATGTCAAGCCCATGAGGTCACTGGTAATTTTAAGCTTGTTCTTAACTTTTAGTACTCCTAAATTAATTATAAAATACAATGTGCAGTACTGATACGTTTATAAGCGTGTTATACGTAAATGTGTATTTTATTATGTCAATGTATTTTGTTTGTTTACTTTCAATAAAAAAAATAGTCTTTTGTTTTCAACTTTTCAATATCCTCTCTCCCACCTCGTGGAGTTATCACCCCTTAGTGGAGCACGACCAACAGTTTGAGAAACGCTGGCTGACTTCGAAGCAAATGAGAAGCCGCAGTAGCTTAGTGGTCCAAGTCACGAACTAGTAGCAGGCGTGCCATGAGTTTGAGCTTAGTACCGTTGAAGAACCGCGGCGTAAAGAAGGCCACTGCACGTTAAATCTGTCGATTCTGAAACGTCCCCCCGTTGGTGTAAAGTGGAAGTTGGGAGAAGGGTGTGCAAGCTCAGGTGTCGTCGTCCCTTAGGCATGGCTCAAAATCATGCGGTCAGTCACATGTAGCCTTCGTGCAGCTTTATAGTACAACGTTAATATAACTCTCAATCTCAATCGAAGCAAATGCGGAATATTGGTCGAATATATACCGAAGGGACAGAGTTTCCTCAAAAGGGCTTACAGCTACCACACTCAGCCTTTATTGAGTAAAAATGTTCACTTGACGGTCCTCGTACTTTTGAATCATGATCAATAAAGAGAAAGACCTTACTGTGGTATTTCACTTAACAAATTTCCACACCACAACAATGGGAGGACTTTGAGTCTCGAAAGATTTAACTTGTAGCAGATCTTTTACACGGTGTAAAACAGTGTTCATATTAACATCACACTACAAAAAATACAAGGGCTGTAGGCGACTAATCTCGTAATTTTGAACCATGGTCAAGTGATGGGGACGGCATCTGAGTTGGCATCCCCTCTCCGAAATACCACACCAACGGCAGGACTTAGACTCTACTGGAATGCATCAACTCTTCTCATATGGAACCAGGACTTGAAACCAAGACTTGCGGAAAACAACACCACTTATAAGTTCACGAACAAAACATTCTACCGCAGCCATATACCAAAGTGGATCGCAAGAAAAGGGGATAATAGCCTTTATTGCTCCATATCCCATAAAAAATAATAACTGTAACTGTAACAGCAGGGGAAAAGTTTTTACAACTTTAGAGTTTAACGACCTTTCAAAAAAGTAAATGGTATAACTGCAATATATCTTTTACTATGTGAAACAAATTCGTTACCTAAAAATTCTATAGCTTTCTATTTTCTTTCTACGCTGAAAGAAAAAATCCTAACAAGAAAATATTATTGTAGAGTAATAAAATTTGGACAAAATGCGATTGTCTAGTTAACATGTTTAATGGATTACATTTTCAATATCACCGGTTAATTTTAGTTCAAGAAAATGCACTTCAAATGCAGTTGCGTAACGTACACCCCGCCACTCCCACATTGCGGGAGGGCCCAGGGAATCTAGGGGCCCAAAGCTTGACTGACACATAGAGGGTATTTTGGCTTGGGGCCAAAAACCTGAGTTTGCAGGGGGCGTACCTAATATTCTCCGTTACGCCACTGTTCAAATGTGAAATACTGTTACATTAATAGCCGGTGTAACCTCCAGAAATGTGAATGCAAACTTGCAAGCGTGCATGTATTGCGTAATACAGTTGCCGAATGTCACTTTGTGGTATGGAGTTCCATGCATGCTGTGTCAATACTGGGATGGTCAGTGCTGGCTGTGGATGATGCTGGAGTTGTCGTCAAATGATATCCCATACATGCTCAGTTGGAGACAGATCTGGTGATCTCGCAGGCCAATGTAACATGTCACCTCTCTGTAGAGCACGTTGCGTTACAACAATTGTGTGAGGGAGAGCGTTATCCTGTCGGAAAACTCCTCCTTGAATGCTGTTCATGAATAGCAGTGCCATAGATTGATTTAACATACTGACGTACAAATTTGCAGTCAGTGTGTTTGGGATAACCATGAAAGTGTTTCTGTTGTCATAGGAAATTGTTACCTAGACCATGAATAAGGGTATATATCTAGTGTGTCTCGGCTGCTGACATTTTGGTTGCGGGCATTCCCCTGGCCCAACACACGTCCATCACTGGGATCAAACCAGAACTGCTTTTATTAGAAAACACAACAGATCTCCACTCCATTCTTCAATGAGCTCTGGCTTTGACACAACTGGCGTCGCAAACGGCAATGGCTTGAAGTCAGTGGAACACACGCTATAGGGCGTCTGACTCGAAGCTGCCTTGAAGCAACCGATTTTAACAGTTCGTTGTGTCCCTGTGGTACCAACTGCAGCTCAAATTTCTTCCGCAGACGCAGTACGATGCACCACATCCATGCGCCGAATACGGCGGTCTTCCTTCTCAGTAGTGTCACGTGGCCGCCAGGAACCCGGATTTCTTGAGGCAATACCATTCCTTGACCACTGTTCCCATCAATCATGCACTGTGGATACATTCCAGCCAAGTCTTTCTGCATTATCGTGGAGGAAAACCCACCTTTTCGTCACCCAATTACATGACTTTGTTCAATCTCGGTGAGCTGTTGATAATTTTTTCTTCTTCTTAAAGGCATTCTTCGCTAACATCAACTCAATGCGTCTAATTTCACCGACAAATAACACTCACGAACTTAACAGCTCGTATTTAAAGCAACCCTGATTTAGAAGTTCTGAGTGGCGCTACTAGCACCACACTTAAGGGCAAAGCATGAAATTCGGATCGATGTCACCTTTCAGATGTATAAACACGCCTACCAAATTTTGTTTATCTAACACAATATCTAACAAATATCTTTATTTTCTTGGTGTTGGGATTTTTTTTTCGTCAAAAAATTTAAAATATTCTTTTTCTTTTCGTATGCTATATTTAGGGCTTGAGATCGTGTGATTTCTATAAAATTATGCATTGCCTGAAGTTCGTAGACTTCGATATTTTTTGCCAAGAGGTATTTCATTTTCCGATATTCAAAATTTTCTTTTATAAACACACTGAATTATATGAATATAAAGATTGCTTACCAAGCCAAAATTCTCCCCTCAGATTTCCAAATCCTTCCTTGTAATCTTTCCAAGTTTTATCGAAATAATTTTGAGCATTGCCATAATCTCCACGTCTTTGTATTACCTAAATAAACAAAGGCATTTTACTAAACATTAAAATGTGATTTAAGAGAAAGAAATGTGTCACACAAGTTTCGTAAGTAAATAAAGAAAAAAGGAATTTATTTGTGTGAAGCTCACAAAATTCGTTCAAATAGATCCCTTTTTTTAAGATGTCTATTTTTTCTGTTTTTAGTCACTAGTGTCCCCCTGACCAGAACATCTGCTCATACAACTCAGCGCCCTAGGTCACGTATACTGAGATGGGCACAGCAGGCCTTGGTCCTCATGGGCTGTTGTTCCCCTGAGTTTAGTTTAGTCACTAGTATTACTTTTCCTTCATTTTCTGGAAGGTATTCCGCAGCTATAACTTCTGAAAGAAATTTAATTTCAACTGACAGTGAAAAGAGAGAATGAGATAGAGTTCATTTCAATATGTATATACACTATCAGCCAATTAGTAATTGAATACCTGTGATAAAAGAGATAAACAAAGCTTATTCTTTTTTAATGATTGGTAGTACCTCCACCTGAGACAATTACTGCCTTAACCCTAGGGAGCATGCTTTCTACAAGTGTTTGGAAGATGGACAGAAGAGACTGTACTAGGAGAAGATATGCAAGTTCTTTCACCAGTTTTGGATAGTTGCTGCACTCCTCAATTCGGTGATCTAACTTATCCTAGAGGTTTTGTGTAAGATTCAAGTCTGGATCCTGGGTAGGTCAGTCCAGATGGTTCACTCCATTGCCATGATACCAATCCATAGTGGACCTCACAACATGACAAGTAGTGTTGTCTTCCTGGAAGTAACAATGATCCAAAGTGTAAAATTGCCACAGTGTAGGAGGCACATTATTGTCTTGAATAGAGAAGTACGAGTCGGCGTTGAGCTTACCATGAATTGGGATCAAGGGCCCCAGTTCATACCATGATAAATACCCAGGTCATAACTCCACCTCAACCAAACTTTTCTGTAGGCACAATGCATTCTGGCAAAAGACGATCTCCAGGCATAATCCAGGTCAGGAATTAAATTAATTTAATTGGAAATAAATTAATATTTTGCCAAAAAAAAATTTTTTTTACAGTTTGCCATTTCTACTGCCTATTACATTGTATAGTGAATGAATGAATATTAACGTCGCACTGTTCAGCTGCACGAGGGCTTTTGGCCTCGTAATTTTGAACCATGGTCAAGTGACGAAGACGACACCTGAGCTGGCACCCTCTCTCCTAACTACCACACCAACGGGAGGACGTTTGAGCTCTCGACAAATTTAACGTGCATCGCTTACCTACACTGCAGGTCTTTATTGGTACTGGGCACGAACTCATGACATGCTAGCCACGATCCGGTACCTTGACCACTAGGCTACCGCGGCCTCACTATCATTGTATAAAACATACATTAAGTGCGGACACGGTTTATATTTCTCATTGTTGACATTGCAGATCCCTGGTGGCATAATTAATGTTATTACGACTCCGTTGAAAACCTTATTGGCTGTAAGGTCCTCTATGGAGTCGTAACGACTCCATTCAATTCGATGACTTTGAACTTAGTCGCATAGTAGTAATGTGTTTAAAGCTGGTTGGCCGTATACGTAGTGCAATAGGATGTCACTTTCACCGTACGAGCTCGAAAGTGCAAAGGTGCTAACTGCAATAGAGTTATTGCAAGGAATTTATCGGGTGACTAATGGCTCTGTAAGGCCAAAGGTCGTACGAAGGAGAGAAATATTGGATGATTTTATGAAAAGTTTGAACTCACAGCAGCAATATTGTCCACTAATTTACATCTTACAGTTTCTTCCATATAATCCGTGGTACATCCTACAAATAGTATCCCCTGAGCAGTGACGTACGCTGACCTGTCTTTTGGAGGGGGTTACATTTGTTTCGATCCCTTCTTCCCTAAGTCGCGAAAAACAAAGGGCAGGAATAACGACCTAAGCCTAGTCTTTAAACGCTTAACGACTAGCCCGAATAGGAATTTCTTTTCATCAAAGTCAAGGCATGTACGGAGTAACTACGGACCACTAAGTCGATGGTTGAAATAAACACACCTACCAAGGTTCCTCAACTGCTTCCACCGAGGAGGTAACCCAAAAGTGAATACTAGATGGAAACACAGCCTAATTCTATTGGTTGATAATGCATTCATTTCATGGAGAGTCTAAGACGTTGCCAATAATTCTCTAGTGATTCAAATGGCGCACGCGTCAACCAGACCCACCATTTCAACATAAGACTGCCAGCTACGTCAAAAGAAAAACGTTCCAACGACACTCAAACTTACCGGAGATTTAAATCAATTGCAGTAATGGCTGAAAAAATAACCTTCTCTAAGTATTGCTCAAAAAGTCTATCAACAGCTAAAAAACAGCTTTAAGAAGAGGGTATGTAGTGACCCCTTCTTCCGAAAATGGTAAACCACAAAGATCAGGAATAAAAGCGCTTAAAGACTGGCCCGAATAGGAATTTCTTTTCGTCCCAATCTTCTAAGTATACAGGGAGTAACTGTGGACCAGTAGGTCGGTGGTACAAATAAACACCCCGGCGTCATCAACACAGCTTTCTCCGAACATTCTAAGAAACACGTAGATGAAACCACCGAGGGATAATCTCTGTGGCAGAAATTAAAAATGTATTTGTCTATGGGGTGTTAAAACCCCAGCTCCCCTTCCCCTTGTATACGCAAATGGTGAATGATATCGTAATCGGTGTTTATCTACAGACTGAATTTGCACAACATACAGCGATGAATCCTGCCTCAATCTTGCATCAGTTGACCACTAGAACAGTATATGGATTGAGCGGTGTCAGTGGTTCCAATCAGTCTTTGTTTTACTGAGGTAACAACATTGTTTCCCCCAGGTATGACTACCATTAAACCCGAATGTATATTCGTCATATAACGCGCAACTCCCCCACCCCACCCCACTTTTTTTACAAAGAAACGTGAATTGTACGGGCACAATGCTCATATGTTTTGAGTCAGTTATTCGAGGTATTATTACAAGCTTTAGAAGAACTAGAACTACAGCACTTTAAGGTATCCGACTACTTGCGACAACTTTTTTTTTTAAATAAAAAATGGAGATTATTTTTTGTGGTGTTTAGATTTGTTTAGTACATTTTAAGAAGAATGTGCTAAAATTAAGAAGATAAAAAGAAATCATTATTACTAAAATGGGTAAAAATTTACAAAAAATATCATAAACGGGGCCCATTTTGTACCAACAGTTCATGAATAAATTTTCAATTTTTCATTTTTCATGTGTTGCTGTGTTATTCATTTTTGAAATGACCTTCAAGATAAGAGATATTTAAATATTTACAAAAACTAGAGCACTCTTTATCTTAGTTATTATATGAAATTGTGCTTAACAAATAATAATGATTATATTAACATAAGGGACTGTAAATTTGGTAACAAAACAGTTATTGATAAATCTGAAGGTCAAAATACTTTTACTTTTTTATAGAGTACACACATAAAATTTCAGTTCATTATTTTCAAAACTTTTTGAGCAATCTCTGTCCCCGTTTGAGCATTTAAAAAGAAACACATTTCGAGTAAAGCACGTTTTAAAGTATGACATATCTTGTTTACAGTACTGTCATTGCTTTTACTAAAACACATGTAGTTTTTGTTCCAATTAACGTAAAATAATAAACTTGGTATTTTTATAAAGCTAATAAAATGGTCTATAAAATTAAATCATAAGAAAATTGTCAATTTTTTCTATGCACATCTTTTTATATTTATAGCTCTCATTTTTATACGCGGCGTATAACGCGCATCCGTAAATTTCGAACTTAATTGAACATAATTTTTGTGTTATGCGCATTATACGCAGGATTTTACGGTAAGTATAGTATTATATATATTTTTCTCGCGGCAAAAGGTCAACTTAATGATATATTAATAACATCTTGTAGTCAGTTGCTTAATCCTTCATGCATTATCTTTCATCTTCAACAGGATAATGTTGTGCTTCATACGACTCTTACCTATCTGCATATTGTTGATTGCCATTCAATTCACCAGAGCTTTCAAATATATATTTGAGACATCGTAGACCACCACAAATTCCTGCACACCAGAATTTCTCAAGTATGAAGGAACAATAGATGAATTTCTGGAATAATATATCGTAAGACGAGAGAGTTTAAGAATCATTATCTTAGGAATCTTATCGAGCTTAGGAGTCTTTATCTTATCTTATATAGGAATCTTGCCTTTTACATCGACATATGCAAATACGTATTGCCCTCAAGAAGCAAACAATTACTGTTTTCACATTTAATGCGTAATTGCTATTCAGTGTGTGTTCTACGGATTTAAATTTTTAATCATTTCATATATGTACGAGTTTTGCACGTGTTGAATGAATTTAAATAAAAGAATCCGTTTTTCATTTTATCTCGGAGGTTTTTTTCCCCCAAAAAAAGTATATTAAAACTTAATGTGTTTCTCTCAGAAACTTGAATTGCATGTGATTGTTTTAATTTCATTTAGAATAATCATATCATCAGAAAAGAAGTCATGCATCCGTACGGTATTAAAAACATTTAGCTTCTTAGTTAAATTTCTGCAAAACACTCAAAAGGACTACGATATCTCTCACTTTTCCACAGGGCCGGAAAGTCTTCCTAGAATGTCCTAAGTGTGGGGCTGATCAGGCCTCTCCCAGTCATATTCTGAATTGTTTGAGTTTTTCATATGCCAAGGTTTTAGGAAATCCTATCTTATTTCTGGATTTTTTGGAGATTTTTGGTTTTATGGAGCTACACCATCTGGGATAAGAAACAACAACAACGATATCGCGAACTTCATGACAAATGACAATACTGTAGGATTACGAAATATAAAAAGAAATGTAGTTCAGTAAGTTTTCTTTTCTCTGACTCAGTCTGCTGTAATGAAGGTTTACATAGTAAGCTATTGAAAATGTAGTGCAAATTGAGGAAATGTATTTGTATTTATGAAACCAACTAAACGCTACCAAAAGCTGTAGCGTTTGCTCTAAAGTTGATGTTGGTTCTACCAAGGAAAACACACTTACTGTCCATCCTCCTCCAGCTGTTTCTAAATCACAGTAGACTTCTATTGCAGCACAATGGGCGCTTCTACTTCTCGGCCAAATGGTGTAAACACCACTTTCTGTGTTTCCATTCTCAAGAACTTCTTTACAATCTATCGGTTTTGAATGCTTTACGCCTAATGAAAACAAAACAAAGGCTTTTAATACTCGCATTTATAATACAGATCTGGCATAAATATATCATTCGTTTTGAAAAGGCTTTTTTTCCAATTTCACGTCAACACATGAAAGATATATGAAAAGGACAACAAATTCATCAAGGTTACGACCATTGGCTGGATTTTTACGTCAACATGCAGGAAGCGCTCGAGGAAGAAGATTTCTTCACCAAGTTTATATTCAGCGAAGAACCAATTTCCACTTATCCGGGAACGTGAATCGTCATAGTGGGCGATTCTAAGGCATGTAAAATCCACGCGTAGTTATGACAATTGAAAGGTTCGCCAAAAATTAATGTTTTCTGAGTAGTGTCATAAAATTGAATGGGCTGTTTTTCTTAGCTGATCAATCTCTGATCGGTAAATGTCTCCTGGATACGTTGCAGTTGGGGTTGTTCCCACAACTCAAAGCTGACTTCAGATTTTTTTTAACAAGACCGCCCCCCCTCATTGACTCATCCCAATTCGTGCCTACCTTAACGATGAGCATGCAACGTTGGATTGAGTGGTTTAGTGAGAATGACCTAGCTTAGTTCCTCTGGCTTCCCACATCCCCTCATTTAGCGCCCTGCGACTTCTTCCTCTGGAGGTGTGTTAAGGACCTTGTTTAAGCACTCTTCTACCACAAACTTTAGTCGAGCTCAAAGAATACATCACTACTGCAGAGCAGATAATTGACAGGACTATACTACAAAATGTATAGAATGTGCTCGATTATCATCTGGACGAGTATTACATCACCAAAGGGCGCATATTAAACATTTGTAGAGGATATATGAACTTGGTGATGTTGTGACTTTTTTCATATATCTTTCATGTGCGCACTTGTAATACTTTTGAAAATACAGCCTTTTCAACACGAATGAATCATTATCATTTGTCCTGTAGTATATAGCACAGGAAATAGTTTTGCTTTAGCTCAATGTATCATCTTTGGGAATGTCCCACAAAAATTTTTTAGTTTCACCAATGTATTTTTGTTCAATTATTAATATGGCTTCCTGTAACTATTCCTGTCCATTTAAATTTTGCTTGTTTTTGAATTTTATATAAAAATTGGTTCATATTGCAATGTAAAATGGCACTTTTTTTCTTTTTTTTTGTCAAGTGGAGTTTTTATAATACTATGCTTAACTTAGCAATTAATTTCTGTAAGCAACTTAATTCCAGAAAAGTACTCGTTAGTAAGAAAAGTTGGATAAACAAAGTAATAGTAAATGTGTATTAATTAAAAATTATTATTTCACAAATAAATATCTATACTATTAAAAGCAATGCATATGTCTGTTCAAACTTCGCGATTATAACTATAATACTTCATTGCGAGAAAAACTTCAAATTAATATATTCCTTAGCTATATATACATCCTAATAATCCTATCATAAGCTTATTTTCTTCAGGTGGGTATGTGGCCGTAGTAATCAAGTGGCCATGGTCACGAACTCGTGGCAGGCGTTGTCGAGCCATGGGTTCAAATCTTAGAGCCACTGAAGACCAGCCATATAAGAAGAAGGGCTGATACAAGCTAAATCTTGCGAGTTTCGAAGTCCTATCGTTGGCGTAATGTGGAAGTTTGAGGAATGGGGTGCCAGCTCAGTGTCGACTTCATCACTTGACCGTGTTACAAAATTAAGAGGCTCGTTGCCAATATCCCTCGTGTTTCTCCATAGTACAATGTAAACTAAGTATGTATTTACTCTTTATCCCAATGGCGAACTCTAAAACAACCCGGGCGATGTTGGTGACGGAATTTATAATTCTGAGACATGCTCAAGAGTGGAGTGCGATACCCAAGATGGCACCACATTTTTCAAAATCCAACAGCATATATATATATATATATATATATATATACTAACGTCAGAGTTGGGAACCTCGGCCAATTTAATGTGTATTGTTCCGACTACAAGGGGATTCAATACTAATGTATTACACCATAGACCCACCCACTTTCGCAAAATAAAATGACGTCGCCATTTCAAAAGGATTTGTATTTATGCTATTGTGTTTATTGTCCTGTAATAGGCGAATGAACGGTTTTCCACTATTCCCTGCATTTGGTGACGTCTTTTATCAAAAGAAATTAGTCGACGGTATAGTACATATAATTACCTATGTACGTCCAGGATAAGAATCACGACCTAACAGAAATAAAGCGGCCACACACACACACACCTAAAATACATTAAAATAGCTATCCAAAACCAATATCAAGATTAAAAAAATGCTTAAAACTAATAAAAATGCGAATCATATATATATATAAAATCTATCTTGTGTAGAAAATAATACAATGTGTGCTTTACAAATGTTTACGAATCGGACACACAAACTAAAGCACTTCATTCATGGATGAAAATACCCCTATATTTAATAAATATTTCTGTGCAGTATGACTGTGTGAGGCACATCTTAACAGAATGCTTTGTTTTTAATTCTATTTGTTTGAAGCATTTTAAATCTTTAAGTTTAAAAGATATGATTGAGAAAAAAAAACAAGTGTAAATTTTAGCATGATAGGTTTTTTCGATACATTTCCTTTTATATAAAAATCTCTTTGTTCTATTAATTATTTCTAAAGTAGAATTTTATATTAGTATTTTTAAAACAATACAAAATACTATATTTTCGTTTGGCACAATATGTTTCATTGAAAACTTAGTGTTATAAAACTTCAAACAATTAACCAGCCTGATAAGAAACATTGCAGTTATAATATAGAAAAATTCTTTTCTCGAATGCTCATGACAAAAATAAGAATATTGTAAAATCATGTGTAGCAAAAACATTACAAAAAATAGGAATAGTTCTTAGTAGTCATTACTCCACACACATACACATTTAAAAACATCTTTCGAATTCAAACTTTCAAGGACATCTGCAACATTCGCTTTGATCCCTCTTTCATCAGTTTCTTCGAATTTTTCGCAGGTCATGGTAGGCAAAATCCAAAAGAGTAAAAGTATGCAGTGAAAAATCATTTCTCCTCTAAATAGCTAGGAAAGAAAATAATTTCCCTGAAAATCAATATAATCAGAAAATAATATATACATAGAAATAGTTAGACAATGAATTTAATATCGCAATATTGATTTCAATTTTGTCTTTAACGCTAAAACTAGATGTTTGACTACGGAATATTTTTTGAACTCCTAGGGGGAGTGCCTTGCTAATCCTATGTAAATTTTACATTCCTCCTTAAGGTAGTATCTGACTACCCTAAAATTTTGAATTTTGCCAAAAATTTGACACTTTTTATGATTTTATTTTATAGGCCATCTTATTAGCTTTATAAAAATACCAAATTTATTATTTTCCATTCAATAGAACAAAAACTACAAGTGTTTTAATTAAATCAGATGCCATTACTTTAAGCATGAGGTCATACTTTAAAACGTGTTTTACTGGAAATGTGTTTTTGAAAATGCTCAAACTTAGACAGCGATTGCTCAAAAAAAGTTTCGAAAACAATTAACTGAAACTTTTTGTGTATGTTCAGTATAATAGTAGAGGTGTTTTGGCTTTCAGATTTATCAATCACTGTTATATTACAAAATTTACAGTACCTTATGTGAATATAATCACTGTTTTTTGAAGCAATTTCACACTAAGATAAAGTGCTCTAGTTTTTGTAAAAATTAAAATATCTCTTATCTGAAGGTCATTTCAACAATGAATAATATAGCAACACATTAGAATTGAATAATTGAAAATTTATTTAAAAACTTTTGGTACAGAATGGGTCGCATTTATGTTATTTTTTGTAAATTTTTAACAATTTTTCCCGATTTTAGTAATAATAATTTCTTTTTCTCTTCTTAATTTTAGCATATTTTTCTTAAAATGTACTAAACAAATCTAAAAACCACAAAAAAATCCCCATATCTCCATTTTTTTTTTAAAAAGTTGTCGCAAACTTTAATGATATTCATTTTATCTTCATCATTTTATTCTTATATTAAGAATTATTTTTTTACTTTTTAGTTCGAATCAGTATAAAAGCGTGTTCTTTAGTTTTTTTAAAACTATAATTTATTGCGACTTGTTCAATAATGTTCTCATTTAAACTTGCCCGCACAGCGCAGTCATAGTTACACTCCAGTCCCTCTCGAATAAACGCTCATGTCTCGTGAGGACTCGGAGCGAAAAAAATTCTAAGCACCCAAATCAGCCACAAACTGTCGAATTCACGAAAGAAAATTTAAATATGACTTGAAATTACTCAACAATAATGTCTAGACAGCATTGTGCACAAGACCATAAAAATCTTAATAGAAAATTAAAACAAAAATTTATAAAAAAGTTGTATACATATACTTGTTTTTTGCAAACGCTGCTTCTTTCATAAAATTGCAACAATAAAAAATTTCAAAATATTATTTTTTACTTCATCTACCGGGGTTCAAACTGCCGAAACTATTGGAAAGAGCACGACGACATACACGCAAGCATTTTCTATCTCCAGGGTTCGCTTTTAACAAGAAATTCGTGATGAAATACAACAGAAGGCAAATGTATAGTTGACTTCAACTATAAACATCTTGTATAAAACATCGAATTCTACAATATCCGGAAAAATAAGAAACGAATAAAGCACAATTTGAACTTATTGACTTGTATTAAGACTTTTTATTATTTTAATTATATAGAATTTGTTAGTTTTCCAATAAAAAATTTAATTAATACATATTTTTAAAAATTTTCAGATTAGTGGATTATAAATTAAAAATTATTCGAAATTTCGATTGCATAAAAAAAAGAAAAATCCAAATTTGAAATAAAACGAACAATGTAAAAGAATAAAGCACATTCATATACTTACATTGGATGTCAGAAAAAAGAACATTCGATGAAAAAAGTTTAAATTCAAAATGGAAGTTCGACGTTTAGTCTGCGGCGCAAAAGAAATTTCATACAAAAAAAAAAAGTAACTCCCCCCCCCCCCGGTAAACAATTAAAAAATGTGCAGCTTTTTTTCTCCTATTGCCATACTGGATTATCTAATCTCTTTTAAAAATTCTGAAAATAAATTTAAAATTTTCTGTAACGATATGCGATGAAATGAGTCATTTTAATCGATGATTAAAAGACGATACATTTTGAAAACACTGAATCGTTTGCAAATTTTTTAATATATTATTTGACGTTTGCTTATTATCCAGAGCAAATTTTCATACGAATGCAGGACGCTGGTTATTTTAATAAACTGGATTTATAAAATGTATCTGCCCTATGTTATCCAATTAAGAAAAATGTCATGAAAATTAAATGTTACGAAAAAAAATGTTATGAAAATTAAATGCTTAAGTACGAGATTAATAAAAAGCACTTTAAAAACCTAACACTTCCACTCAGAAAAAAATTAAAAGAATTAATTCCTCTCCATTTCCAAGTGGTTTGTTGAGCCAGCTATTTCAAGTTTCTGCTCTTTTGACGCCTCTTAGAAGCAATGTATAGTTTTAAACTGAGCAGATATAGCAAGGTGTGTTTTCTTATCAATTTGTAAAAACAAGGTGACCAAAGAGAGAGAATATGAGAATATGTTATTTTCTCTTTCACTTGCAACTGAGTTTTATTTTGAAGAAAGAAATTCACTTATATATATATACATTGACACACTTCCATTAAAAAAATTGATTTTTTTCTTTCTTTTTTAATGAAAAAATGTAGCCATAATAAAATTTGCTAATGTCATCTATTTTTTTCTTCCTGCTAATTTTGTAAGTATCTTTTTACGCGTTGTTGTGTTTTACTAGTAATTTGCGTGTCATTTTATAAGTTACTATGAAAATACAAAAATATCCTTACAAAATTATAAAGGTAAAAAAAATTGCACGTTTTTTTTAATTATGTAAAGATATTCAGCAAAACTCCTTGATGTGTGTTTTTGTCAATGGTTGTACGACCTTGTGTACACATAAGCTTTAAAAAAATTTTTTTACACTCTTCGACTAATAGTCGCTCTCACACTGTTACACACTTCTTAAAATATTTCAAATTAAATGTCGACTCGAGTTGATCGGTCGTGGCGTCGAAGGTAATGTATAAGTAGAGTTGAGGGATTTGTCTTGATTCCAATCTATTGCCATCCGGATTTGCAGTCGGGTTAATATTCTTGAAATCTGTCAACTATCCGCCACGAAATTCATTGGTTGGCGTATCAATTCATGTCTAAGGTACTAACAATTTCGATTATAAAATAATGCGATATAGTCGCTAAAACATTTTCTTCTAAATTATTTCCATTTATGAATTTCTTCTGTTGTCTTTAGGTGTGTGTTTCCTTATTACAGAAAAAAGCTCTCTCTCTCTGAATGAAATATTTTTCATAAGTTTACAAAAACATTTTTGAATAATGATAGTAAAAAAAATAGGCACTAGTATGAAAAAATAAGATATTTGGGGGAAAAAAATTTTAATGAGGCAACCCTATCTCTGATGAATGATTTTTAATTATTTCTTCATAGGGTTGAAGAAAAATTAAAGTTAATGGTGTATTTTTTTTTAATTCTTTGTAAAAAAGATTTTTTTTTTAAGCTATCTTATTCTCTTTCAAATTTTCTCCTCTTTGATTAGGAAATGAAAAGTAAATTTTTTATACAGACAATTCTATATACGACGAAATTATAAAATCCACATCTATCAAGTCCTTGGATTGGATTCTTTTAAAATACAGAATATACGGATTCACGACAAATATTCGGATAGAAATTTTAGAACATTTTATTCAGAAATTTTTTAAGAAACATTTTTTTTGGGGGGGGGGGCTTGGTTGAGAAAAATTTCCGTCGCGCCGGAAGCCTGACGACTAGCTAGATTCTGTGAGGTCTTAACATGGGCCTGGTGATGTGAACAATGATGCCGTCCTCGTCACTTGATCGATCGTGGTTCAAAATGACAATCACTCTCATGTTGCTTGCTTTGGACTCAGGAAACTGTGTTGAATTAATGATTTTCCAACTTTCACTAAAAAAAGTAATCGAAATGAAATAACTAAATAAGGATATTTTTTATATATGCAGTAAAATACGTTTAACGTGGAAACGCCTAAGACGAAATATTGGTTAACACGAAATAATACAACGGTCCTCTGACAAACTATTATGTATTTTCATACACTTTTTTCTTCTTAACCCGAAACGAAAACCGCTCTATACGAAAAGATATCTCTTCTGAGAATGAAAGTTTCTGTATTAATGGACTGTTCTAAAGTATCATCGGAGGAATTCGTTGCAGTAGAACAGATTTCAGCCTTTCTTTGGCTGTTATAAAAAGCTCCTTTATTATCCACTCGAGTAAATTCCACAAATGCTGTATTGTGTTTAGGTCTAAGGACTAGTGGGGCTTAGTTTGAGACATGGTAGAATAGCCATGGCTTCACAATGCAAGCCATTTGCTTGGTCTCTTTGTCCCGATGGAAATAAAAGTCATCAATCACCGCGAGTTTCTCGGTACTTGCCCTGATATATTACTTCAATAAGTTCGAGTAATCAATTTTGTCCTTTGTTGATGTTAAGATTCTTTTATTGAGAATAAGCAGAAAGAAGAAAAAATCAAGGATTCTCTCTTTAAAATATTTTATTAATAAGAAGAAATATTTGTATATGTGAACCTTAAACAGCAATTTCTTGAATGGCTATGTAATGTCCCATTTTCGAAATAGTACATGGATTGAGTGCTTATTAACGGCTCGCTATAAAGTAACAAGAGGGTTACTGGCTACGGAATTTTAAATCGGGATCAAGTGACGAGGATGACACATGAGCTGGCATCACCTTTCCGAAATTCCACAACTCACCACTGTTGTGGCTCAATATCCTCGCCTCGGAAGGATATTGAGCCACAACAGACTTCACGTGCAACAACAGCCCTTATACATGGCGAGTGCTGTGTGCCAGAAGGTTCACTCTCATCACGATATCTCCGCAACAAGTAAACCTATAGATTTGAAACTTTGCAGTCATGTTCCTTTCATGGAGTAGAGATCCTCTCAGCACGGATAAGAAAATTTCCATTTTTAAGCTATCAGATCTATCGACTTGGAATTTCGCTAGGCATATTTCTTCCATGGTGTATAGTTCCTGTAAGAACGGATTTTCCGATAATCAACCTCCAAGGGGCTTGCGAAGGGTTAAGGGAAGTTATAGAAAAAATATTCCTGTTTATGAATTATTAGACCCAAATACTTGCCATTTGTGTAGCATAGTTGTTACTTGTTACTGGGGCGTATTCATAAAAAAAACTTGTTTTCAAGCTACTTTGACGTACAATAATAAAATTTGGTATGCATGTTTATTTTGTTGGATTAAAATCTGCTAAGAACTTGTTTTTCGGAAATGGACTGTCAAAGCGGGTTACGGGTCTGATTGATAAAAAATTTTCCGGTATTGAAATATAAGATTTAGACTTGAAATGTGGCAATCCTGTTTATTTTGTGGTGAGTAGAGATCCACTAAAAATTATGTAAACAATGTATACTGATACAACATTATGAAATACCCAGCGATGCGGGTGGTTAACAGTTAGTATGTATACATATACACAACCAATTCTTTTTTTTACGCCTTCTTTATTTACACTGTCTTTAAAATAACACAGTATACAAAATTTAACCAATTTTTTTTTTTTACATAAATTTTTTCTTCTAATACAAATTTCAAAAAAAAAAAATTAAAACATGACGGGATTTGTGTGTCTTTAGGACAGGGATAGCCAACCAGCGACACGCGTGGCGCAGAGTGGCACGGCGGAGTGGTAACAGTGGCACGCGAAGACTTAATAAAAATTTGAAAAATAATAATAAATAACAATTATTAACGAGAAATCAACAGTTATCAACAAAAGATACCAATAAAAAACGAAAACTTAATAAAAAGTTTAAAAATTTGAAAAAATAATAATAAATAATAATTTTTTTTACAATTTTATTAAATGCAATTGTCTCAGACAAAAAAAAATTTCAAAATTTATTTAAATTTAACTTGATTGAGATTCAGTAGAAATTTATCATGTAGAGAATGCACCTGCATTGTTGTTCGATTTGGTTTTCCAAAGCTTTTTACACTCTCGAGATTTTGAAATATGAGGGGCTATATTTTAAAATATCTGGAAGAAGACTCTGTTCGCCCATTGAATACTTGCTATTCTAGAATGAATACTTCTTACCGATATTAAAACTAGAAAAACTCAGTGGTGCCACAGCTCATGAATGTCAAGGCCTACTGTATCCATCTCAGTATATGTAACCATGGGCTCTGAGGAGGATGAGTAGATGTTCCGGTCAGATGGTCAGTCTGACGCGAAATCCCTAAGGGTTAAGTTCCCAAGAAAGCTTGGTATTCATTTATCGACCCACTAAGCTACGAAAGGTTGAGTGGACCTTGCCCAGGATTTGAGCCCCGGGCTTGTAGCGTGGAAGAGCGATACACTACCAGCCGAGAAGCCGAAAAGAGGGACATTAAAACAATTTAAATTTAAGATTTCAGTTAAAATATTGTATTTTTCTACCCTGGTTTGTCAAATATGTTCCTTTGTGGACAAACCTTTTTTTTTTTTTTGTCATGGTTTTGGAGGCAAAAATTAACATATTTCCCATTAATGCAGAAACTATTTACCCAAGTTAATAATGAACCAAGCTGTGATAGATTAAAAAATTTACTATCCATTTTTGCTCGATTCTTTCATTGCTAGGTTGGATGATTTTCAAGATGATTAAAAAATGCAGATCTTTTCACAAATCCTTTTTCAATTTCTGTGCAAAAAATTAATTTGTTACTTACTTGAAATCAAAATCGAAATTATTGTATAAAGCACCATACTACACTGACAAGTAAATGTAAGAAAATCTATTGAATTTTAAAAATTGTTTTAACAAGAAATTTTTCAAATTTTCACGATTTGCTCTGTCATATAATCTTGTAGGTTTGAATGAACATATACCTTTGTGAACAAATGTTTTCTATTATGAACATAACAAAATGTAAATATCGTTCAAAATTAATTTAACTGATTATCAATAAAGTTTAAGTTTGTGCTTTGGTCTCAATTATCATATTGTTTTTAAATTTCCACTACTTACACTTGTGCAATAAAAATGTTCTCTTTGTGCAAAAGGTACATAATAAGCTTATAAGTAATTTTTTCCATCTATTTATTTGGCACGCTTAATTACTTTTTATCTGAAAGTGACCCTCTTCCTAAAAAGGTTGACCACCCCTGCCTTAAAATGAGGACGATATGATCCAATTTATGATAGTTTAAGAAGTCGATAATGATGAAGTCGAAGGTGAAGTTCAGCTATTAACAGCTGGTTTAATTCTCGAGAGCTTGAAATTGGAACAACAGTTTCTTACTCATGATCCTGACGCAGAGTGTGCATTAAAATTTCCATATAATTATAAGTCTTGTGCAGCGGGATATAGAGTATTAAACAAGCAACTTGAGAAACCAAAAAACAGCCGCTAATAACAGACCCCACCCCCACACCGTTATTAACAAACGAAATTCTTCATTTGAATCAAAACAGACAGTTGTGCAAAGATGCATCTGCTGATGATCGCATCTTTGATCCTCCAGCTCGTAATAAACAAGCACGCTTGTTATCAAATAGCGATGAATCGTTGCTAGTTAGTAGTTTTATTCCTAATTTGAATTTTTATGTGTTGCATATACTTATAGGCTGAATTTTCACTAGACACTAATTTTATTTGTTTATTTGTAATAAAAAGGAATTGTTTTTGTTTTATAAATTTCTATACTTTTTTTGCACGTTTTTTGGGGCGAAAATATTTAGAGATTTTTCAACGTATCCCAAAATTTGTCGCATGTATTTTTTTACACGGTTTTCTCTGGAACGTATTGAAAAAAAGAGTTGGGTGTACATTAAAATGAAGCCCAGTGGCTGAGTGGTTAGTGCATCGCGCTTCCACACCACAAGTTCGGGGTTCTATCCTCGAGCTGGGCAAGGTCGACTCAGCCTTTCATCCCTTCAGTGGATCGATAAATGAGAACGAAGCTTACTCTTGGGGACTAAACACTGGGGGTTTCGCTTCAGGCTGACCACCTGATCGGAACATCTGCTCATGCACCCCAGCGCCCAATGGTCACGTATACTGAGATGGGCACAGTAGGCCTTGGCCCTCATGGGCTGTTGCGCCACTGAGTTTTAGAGTTTAGTACATTAAAATTCCTGCAACGTTACATTCGAAAGAAATTGTTCTAAGACGTACGTATACTGAAATTTTAAAATAGTGAAAAGAAAATTTAACCAAAACGTATTCATTTTAAAACCTGTATTGAAAAAAAAAACTAAGAAATCATATAAACTAAAGCATCAAATCTTACACTGCCGAATAAAATAGTAGAAATGAAAGAATATATATATAAAAATCAGAGAGAGCTGCTGCTTCTCTTGACACCTGAAAAAATATCAAAAAATGATATTTATTTTTAAAACGACTTTTTATTGCTCTCTTATAACGTTTATAATGGTAATCGACTTTTAAAATACTTCAGAATAAAGAACGGTTTCCACCTGAATTTGTCTTTGAAATTCAAAACTGATAAGATTTGTTACATTTCTGTAAACTGAGCTCATTTGAGATATATATTTCGTGTAAAGAATTGTTCATTATGGAATTCGAAATTTAGCGTCCAGAAAATGAAGGGAAAAAAACATTTTCAACAAAGATTACTTTCTCATTGGCTCAAAAAAAGGACGTTTCCGTAATGGGTGTGTGGAAACCGATCCCTATTACATATAATTTTCAGTATTTCATTTACTTTTCTCCGACCCGAAGTGGGTTTGTTTTGTCTTCGTTCACAGAATTTATAACCTAGAAATGACGCCATTTCTCCTGTCTCCATAGTACAGCTACACCTACTTTCCAGAAAGCTTAATCATTGATTCTAAAAAATAGATTTTGTTTGTTTTTGGAATTCATTTTTGAAGACGTAGAAAATCCATTGCATAAAAATATTATTTTGTTTAATCTCACTAAATTTTGTTGATTTAATTGCTTAAAACCCAATTTTGCTAAAAGTACTCAAGTTTTTGCCATAGACAATAAACCAAACAAAAAGGAATCTAGCCCATTTTTTTAAAATTAATTTTTTTAGACGTTCACATACATACTGATCCAAGCAGTGTTTAAAAGTTTTAGAGATAGAATATCAGTTTTTAAATAGATTTATCTTTGTTTGCAATGCATGAGACAAATGCTCTGTTAAAATTTTTAGCACCAAAAAAATAGTTAAATCACTGATAATTAAATTATATACTAGTCGAAATGAGCACAAATCCAATATTTCGAACCATGTCCTACATAAAAAGACGATTATACACTTAATATCAATCGTAATTTTTCTGTGAATATAATTTATTTCCGATAATTCTCAAAACGTAAACATAATTGTTGATTCCATTATAAAAATAAACACAAATTGTAAAAAAAAAGCACAGCCTTTCAAAAAATTGTTCTGCTTTACTCCTAACTTTACTACGCATTCAATTGGAGAAAAATATATCTAAAACAAGCATGCGTCAACCTTACCATTGAACTGAAATAAATGATAAGGACAGTGAAGTGAACAATCACATTCCCTATCTCCGACCAAACAATGACAGTGGTATCCGAATGGTCATGGTCACGAACTCCTATCCAGCATTGTTTCTGTCGTGTTTTTTATCACAAAACACTCGGCGTAAAAAGCACGATAAAGTGATCAAAGCCCTATCGTTAGAATGACGTAGGAGCATGGGGATGGAGGTGGTAGCTTAGGTGTCGTCCTCGTCACTTTGTAGTTCAAAATTACTGAACAAATGCAGCTAACTAATAATTACCGTAGTCCAACATTTGTAATACTTTCCAAACTTCTTCCGAAAGCAACGTAATTCATTTTAAGATAAAGTTACATTTTCAAAAAACTGCAACAAATAAGTACTTTTTTTGTGAATAACGATCGAGATATTTCTTGCAAGGGCTATTACAGAGAAAAGAAAAGAAATAGTACCTAGTTGCCTTTTTTTAAAAATCAATTTTTTTGTTTTTAGGAAATGTAGACAGGCATCAAAGCTCATCTAATGTTTAAAAGTATCATTTGGTGTGTATCAGTTACATTGGGTTGTTCTCACTGGCGTGGCGAATTCTGAGTAAGCCCTGTATCAAAATACCTTCAGGGCCATTTTTTAGATATGAGAACCCTGTTAGCGGGACTGTAATTACACATGTTGGAACCCCTAGTAGCTACGCCCCTGCTTGTACTTTATGCGGCCGAAGATAAAATCTGTGTTAAAACTTTCAACACCAAGAAAAAAAAAGAAAGAAGAAAATGTCTTGTATCGAAATAAGCGATTTCATTCTTCAGTACTACGTCCTAAGTATGCACAATGGATTATAATGTTCCAGAAATTATTATTTTAATTTTCATACACAAAAACTTTTGTATTGAGTAAAGATTGCTCCAATGAATGGGCACGGTCAAAATAAAGACATGGTGTCTAAAGAGTAAAAAATTAATATTTATTTTAAAGAAAACACTCGGACAGATCCAAGCTCCTTCGCACCCAGACAAAGAATGAAAAAAAATCCTCTCGTCTCGCCAAAGGGAGGGAGGGGGTAACCTAACCGTCTCCTTTTGCAGGTGGCGTTCGAGCCTTATGGACTTCGCACTCTTACACCTCCCCCCTTAAAAGCTCATCCGTCATTCCAGGAGGATAAAGCTGAAAAGGAATTAAAACAAAAAAACATGCACACATGACAAGAAGGAGACAACGAGAGAAATGTCTTTTTTTTTCAGGTGTTTCATGAAAAGAGCCTTTGTTCATACAACTCCCACAAAAATAGTTTTTGCAAATCACATTAATACGCTAGAAATTCATATTCATACACAACTTACACCAATACAAAAACATAACTCCAAAATATTAAAATATAAAAGAAAAGTTACTAAAATCATATCACAGAATCTAAAATAATTATGCAACATATATCAGCAGAGCATATTTAGGAGCCAAAGTTTTAATCTGTAGCAGTTTCAGAAATTATTATATAGAAAGATGTCGAGTACTCTTTAGCCTAAATCTTATTTAATTAACAGGAATAGGCAATTTGGATAATGCATCAGCATTCCCGTGTTTAATACCCTTCCTATATGAAATGGAAATATTATATCTTTGGAGGGCTAATGCCCAACAAGTTAGTTTGAGGAGTGGTTAGGGTTAGGTAAGTCTCAGAGGGTTGTGATCTGATATCACCTCAACTTCAGCACCAAAAATCCAGTTATTGAAGCGCTTCAGGGCCTCTATTACGGCATAAACCTCGCGCTCTATGGTTGCCCACCGAGTTTGAGTTTCGGTCAGTTTCTTACTAAAAAACGCCATTGGATTCTCTTTCCACATTCCCATCATTTTGAGACAAACACGCCCCTATTGCAGTCGTTGAAGCATCCGTATATAGCTGGTAAGGTTTTGATAAATTAGGGGTGTATAAGGATGGTGCTTTTATCAGTTCCGCCTTTAATTTTGTAAGAGCTTGTCCTGCATCTTCATTCCATGGAAATTTATTTGGAACTCGGTTTTTGGTGAGTTCCGTTAATGGCAAGATTAAAGAAGCAAAAGTTGGGATATATTCTCGATAGTAACTAGTTAAACCAAGGAAACTTCGTATTTGGTACAGGTGTATTTCTGATTGATTCAATCTTTGCTGGATCTGGGGAATGTTGTCCTGAACCTACCACTTGCCCTAAAAACTTTACTGGTTTTCTTGCAAAATTGCACTTTTTCTAGTGATCGTAATTCCGTCCTGTTGATCGCTGGAAATATTTCACACAGATGTTTTATGTGCTGTTCCCATGATTTGGAGAAAACTGCTACATCGTCGACATATGAGTGACAATATGCACGGTGTTTCACTAGTACTTGATCCATAACATTTTGAAAGGTACTCCCATCTCGCCAAAGGAGGAAGGGGAAGGGGTAGGCTAACAGTCTCGTTTTGCAGGTGGCGTTCCAGTCTTATGGACTTCGAACTCTTACATATGGATTATTAATTTATTCAATTTTTCGACATTACATAAGAAAAAAAATACACATGCGTGTATTTTTCAATTTTGTTTGGATATTTTTAATTTTTGCATGAAACAAACTACATGATCCAACAGAAGAAAAAAATAAATTGAAAATCACTCATTCAAAATCCGCATTAAAGCGTAATAATAATTTAAATTTCTGAAATTAAGAGAAAACGAGAAAACACTAGTGGAAAAAGAGCCCATTCACTTTGAAAGATTCCACATACTGCGGCTTAATAAGAATTCTAAAATGAAAAGTACCAACACTTCGAAAATTACCGTAAAAATGCGTTTCATCAAGACGTAGTAGAAATCTGCTGCCTAGGATATTTGGTCCTTTTGATTCGAAAGGGCGGACTTTATAAAAATCAGTTGAAATTTAAGTTGTAAAGCTTGTTTTGTTTAATATTTTGCTTCTTGCATTATTTTCTCTCATTAAAATTATTTTATATTTACAGAATTTTGTTCGTAAAGTTCGGTTTGTCTGTATCTCAGACAAAGAAAATGCTTATATATTTCGTGCGTAATATTAATAAATACAGCCAACTCTCTCTTTCTACACGATTTTGAAATAATACGAATTGAACGAATTTTTTTTTACACAAATTTTTTGTTCTAGCACGAATTTTAAAAAAAATTGGGGGACTCGTGCCGTTTGGATGAGGACGATTTGAACAAGTTTACGACCCTAAAGAAGTCGATACTGGCGAAGTCGAAGATGAAGTTCACCTATTAACAGTTGATTTAATTCGTGAGGTTTTGAAATTGCTACAAATATGGAATAACATCTCAAGATATCAAGAATGATATAATCAACTTGAGAAACCAAAATGATAGCCGCTAATAAGACTTTGTAACAAAAAAGGCCGTTAATAACGAAATAAGTTCTTCGTTTGAATCAAAAGCGACAGTTGTGCTAGACATATCTGACACATCTACTGATGATAGGTTTTTTAATCCAGTTCGTAATAAACATGCACGCTTGTTATCAAGTAGCGATGAATAGTTACTGTATAAATTGATTTTCAGTTTCTATTTTTGACTCTTTATATGTCGTATGTACTAATTAACAAAATTGTCTCTGTGTGATAATTCTTTTAATTTTGAAATTTTTATGTAACCCAAATGAATTGTTTGTGTTTTATAAATAAGTAACACGGGGAATTTTTAATTACTTTTTTGCTCGGTTCCTTCTATAAATATTTAAAGTTGCTTTTCATCTTCCATGATTTTTTAATATTGTGGGACATACCCTAAGCTATCATAGGTCGCATGTATTTTTTTACACGATTTTCCCCCCACAGTTTTGAGAAACGTATCTACCGTGCAAAAAAGGAGTTGGGTGTACGGATTTTTTTACCTTGAAGCAAAATGTTTCTTTTAACGAATAGTTTCATCGAAGATTGTCCAATGTTCACCCAATTCAAAGGAATAAAAGAGTGTTTTTAGGAATTCAATTTCGGGAAGCATTGTTTGAAATAATATATACATTGTCACATTTGTGGAAATCTTTCGAAAAGCATTATGTATTATATATTAGCAATAACATAGAACCCAAAAATAGCATTAGAAATATCATAGAAAAGCATAATAACATAGAACACAAATGCACAAAGGCCCTGTGACGCATGCCCCAGAGAACTTTGGCAAGAAAACACCCCAATAGTATAAGGAGTAGAATCTACCCCCTTTGAAGTTTTTCAGTGGCAAAGCTGACAAATCTTTTTTTTCCTTTTGCATTTGCGATGCGTCATTTAGCATTCGTATTGGTATAGCTTTAAAGGTGGTCGCTTAGTGGTCAAAGTCACGGACTCGTATCCGGCGTGTCATGAGTTCGAGCCTAGTATCGCTGAAGACCCACCGTGCTGCGGGGAGACGCTCGTTAAATCTGTCGAAGTTCAAACGTCCTCCCGTTTGTGTGGTGTGGCAGTTAGGAGAGGGGAGTGCCAGCTCAGGTGTCCTCGTCACTTGACCGTGGTTCTAAATGACGGGGCTCATCGACTCTATCCCACGAGTTCATTTAGAGTGCGACGTTAATATAAAAAATCACATCCCTCGACTTTCCCAAGGAGTTGCACTTAAGGCTTTCAATGTTAGTCCTTTTATATATTATAATAATATAGGGCGTCGAAAATCTGATTTTAAAAAAGAAAAACCTTTGAAAATAGTTTGCAAGCTTCTTAAGGTACCTTTGCGATGTCGTTAATGACAATTCAAAAACGAGCTACGACATCGATCTCTCATGAGTCGTCTCCAGATATCTCCTCTTCATGAAGTGTTTCCCTTCTAAATTGGAAATAAGTCTCGAAAAAAAAAAGCTGTCTGTCTCATTAGGATAAGATTTGTCAATAGGTGTTCGAACATCGTGGTTCGATCATCTGTTGACTAACTCGGAAGGATATTTTTCTCAAACTCCAACTGTTCTTTTATCGACCGTTATTCAAATTTGCATAAATTAATTTTTTATGTAATTGGACTTTGAATCCAAATTCTAAGATGTTTCACGCGATCTTTAATTTCCTACTGGGCGTGAGCTCTGGAGTTATCCTTCAAAATGTTTGCTTTTGAACATATTTTTTAAAGTGTTTAGTACTTCAGTGCTCAAAACGGAATACCCAATTCCAGTCAAGGTATTGTGGCAGTGTATATATCTCAGTGATTTATGACACGAGCCTAAAACTAAATAAAAACGATAATTTTTACTTTTCTTTCTTGGCTGTAAGTGAGATAGATTATATTTTAAACGCAGTTTGAAATGGAATTCACATTTAAGATTTCTTTAAGCTTTATTGTAAATATAACTAAATGTTCCGAGAGATTTTTTTTCCAACTGAAAATAATGTAGTATTGAAAATTGTATAGCAGAAAGGAAATATTTCGCGGAAGAAAAACAACTCTAAGACATTTCCGTTTTTAAATTGGGTTTATTGTCTTTGTTAAACACGTGCCAGTGGGTTGGCTAGTGCTTCTGAACGAATGGCTTCTGTTCTGAAGTGGATGATAAAATTATACACATCAAATTATAGCATTATGACTGTGTGTGAACATTTTAATTCGAAAAGTACATTTGCTAGTATATTTACAATACAGCGTTCGAATTCAACTTTAAAAATATTCAAAATGAATATAGAAATAAGTGCGTTCCTGTCATCTCTTTTCGTTTTGATCAGACTACTTAAAAGGAAAATAAATATTTTTATATGACATGTGCAGTTGAGAAACAGCAACACGTATAATATGGATTTTAAAGATTTGTCGTGAAGTTATCACAAAATCACTCACTCTATTGAGTGAGTGAGGGAATATTAACGTCGCACTTTTCAGCTATACACGAGGGCTTTTGGCGACGGACCTCGTCATTTTGAACCATGGTCAAGTGACGAGGACGACACCTGAGCTGGCACCCCCCACTCCTAACTACCACACCACACCCACCTTACTCTGTTGGATAGACTACTAATAGTTAAACAACGTCCTTCTGGCTCACCGCAGGAGTTGAAACTGCAGTATAGATATTTTGGATTCCAATATTAGGGGGAAAATTACTTAAGGATGCGTGCCATTTATAGATACCATTTATAGATAGATGAAAACTACTCAAAATTTTAACATTTTAGCAACATGTAGTTGTGATTATGTATATATGAATAATGTTATACTTGGGTAACATGTAGGTACGAATATATGTCTATATTAATTCATCCAAAATCTTTTACACATTCCCAAAAGTAGAGCTCACCCTAAACAATCTGCATCAGCTTATTAACATATGCTTACATTTAAATTTAAAAAACAAATCTCTCTCTAAAAATACAGAATTACAACTTCCTTCATCACAGTAGTATTACATAATTTTCAAAATGTATATTTTTGAAATATTTTATATACGTTTTAAAATAAATGACAGAGGTTCACCAAATCTTTTTATGTTCTTCCTGCTTTTCAAAAAAAAAAAAAATTATTGCGTTTTGCTCTATTAAATGATGAACATATGTACATGAAAATATGAATGAATTATACGCATTACGGTACTTTTTTAAAATTTTAATCTAAAGGAACGAATTTTGGCAAAGAAAAAATTTGATTTTGTTACGAATGCCTTAAACCCGATTAGATGATTAGATTTTATTAGATGAAATAAAAAAGGGTGTCCTCATCTCAATTGATTCAGAGTAATCGCGTGTTGTATTTGTATTGAATAATAAAATCTAGATCTCTGGATTGTAAAAATTTAATTTGAAAAAAACTAAAGTGCAGACTATCTTTAATATTTAGCTTCTCGGGCATACTTTGACAATCGATGAAGATTAAAAACATCATTGATTTGTATCAACTCATATTAATATTAATTTACTTTTCAATGGAAATTTGGCATTCAATTACTGAAAAGACCGCCCATCCGGTATAGTGGTCAGTGAAGCTGACTGCGGTGTCGTAGGGACTGGGTTCGAATCCCGGAGAAGGCATGGATGTTTGTGTTGTAATCCTTTCTCTTCTGTCTGTGTTATATGTCCCCGTGTTTTCCATTGCGTGGTGCACGGGGTTTATAAATGTTTTAAAAAAATGCTGAAGAGAATATTTTTTTCTCTGTAATCTACTTCTTTGTGTAATGTACATTTAAATTTGTTCTCAAGGTTGTTGTGTTTTTTTTTCAATTTATTCTTCATTCTTATTTTTGTCATTTATTCACATTGTATGGTCTTTCAAGAGAAAGAGAAGTGTTAATTTTTTTTTCGAGTTAAGGTTAAATTATCGTTTGGTCTTGGTTGTCTGATTTTCTACAAAGTATTTACATTGTGTTTTTCTTTTATTTTCATGTGACTCTGTAAAAAACTAAATAGTGGTGAGGGAACATTTAATTGTTTCCCTCAAATATTTCTGTAAAACGAATTAATGTGTTGTTCATTTATAGTATTTCATTTCGAAAGAATCTTTATACGCAGTTTGTGAATTGCATTAAAGAATTACATTTTTATTTAGTCCCCGTAGTAAAAAAGATTTGAATTTTCCTTTTTGTATCAAAATTATTATTTACAGATAAAAATAAAGGCATTTAAATAAATGTGTAGTGAACGATATAGTATAAAACTATGCATGAAAGATGGTATCATAAAAGAAATCCATAAAATACTTCTTGAAAATTACACCCAATATACTTGTAAGGCAATCTAATATCTTTAAAAATGCAAGTTTTTAAAACAACATTTTATTTCGAAAGGATAAATAAATTTTGTTCCTGTTGTGAAAACCCTACTATTTATTAACATTTGATTCTGCATAAATAGCTACATCAAGGATTTTTTTCGACATGTACAAATTCATTTACATATATAACTATGCACCCAGAGAGAGAGAGCTCCATTAACACGCTTTTATAAGTTTCACTTGCATGTAACGGAATCTTAGAACTCGATTTTTACCTACTTAAAAAGATTGGATTCATTCGAAATTTTGCACACTTGTCAAGGACCGATGACAATACAATAATTTCATAATTTTATTTCATTGTCCTTTTCAGGATCGTCAGGAATAAGGATAATCAGATTTGGCGACAATTCCATATATCACCTCCAGATTTGGCGACTTATTGCATATATCATTTTTAAATTTAGCAACTAGTTCCATATACCATTTTCAGATATGGCGACAAATTTCATACATCATTTCCAGATTTGGCGACTAATTTCAGATTTAGCTACTAAAAGAATAAGGTGTAACCCAAGAGCGAGTGTTTTGAATTTAAAGCTAATTATATGCAGTACAAAATACACTTGTGGGGTTAATAGAAATAAAACAAACAAAAAAAGTATTCTTGGTTTCAGAAAGTGGAGGGTGGGTGTGTTATAGCAAATTCTTACCATAATATAAACATTTTTCTGAAAATGAAAATTTAAAAAAAAGCTCGTGCATGAGAAAAAAAATAATTTGCCTTCTAATTGCTTAAATATATTTTATTTTTTAAAAGCAATACGTTTAGAAGTGATGATACGAATTAACATTATAGCAATACGTTTAAAAGGGGAAAAAACGATTGACACTTAATATTACTATGTTTTTATTAACTCACATTCTTTAATGTCTGTTCGGGTGGAAATTTGTAATTAATTGATTTTAAACTGTGTGACTTGCCGAGGAGCTAGAGACTTGAAATTTGGACCATAGCTCAGAAGTGGATGACAACGCATGAAAATGTGAAAAAAGAAGAGAAAAAAAATGAAAAGAGGAATTTTATACTTTTTTGTCTGTTATAAAAACATGGTACACTAAAAATTTTTTTAATTCGAACTTTTTCTTCTGAACACACTTTTATTAGTTTGACCTGTATCTATGGAGACTAAATCTTTAAAATATAACGATACGGGACTCATCCGAGGCCTCGTAAATGGAGAGAATAAATACATTTCAGACCCGTTAATTAATATCCATTGAAGAGCAAGACTAATTCCACAATAACGTAATTCCAGCTTCAAATATCAAACTCAAGGATAAATTCGACAATGAATAAATGATAGTTTAAAAAACTAAAAAACACTTTTTTATTGTAATTAGAACTAAAAAATGAAAAATAAATTATAGTTTGAAAAAAAACTAAAAAACAACGCTTTTATACTGAATCGAACTAAAAAGTAAAAAAATAATTCTTAATAAAGAATAAAATGATTAACGAGAGAGAAATTGAATGTCATTGGGGTAAAAGCGTGGGGTGTTCTATAAATGTATGAATTGTTATAATTTCTATTTCGAAAAGCTGAATTAGTGAAAAAATGTAGTACAAAGCACCCCACGCTTTTACCCCAATGACATTCATTTTCTCTCTCGTTAATCATTTTATTCTTTATTAAGAATTAATTTTTTACTTTTTATTCGATTCAGTATAAAAGCGTGTTTTTTAGTTTTTTTCAAACTATAATTTATTTAAATACGAACACAAAACTTGTCTGGATTGATATGGTATGTCAATCAGCATTGAATAATTTTTTTGTAATAGTTTTATAAAAAAAAAAAAAAATTAATGCTGAATTGTGTGTGTGTGTGTGTGCGTGCGTTTTCAAATCTTGCGGAATGATCACATTGAAATAACATTTCTATTTTGATTCTGTTTTAGTTAACAATTTCCACGTGACAAAATCTATTTAGAGACATTTACAATTAAAACTTACTGGAGAGCTTTCAGTTATGTAACTGTGCTAAAAATGTTGATGTTAGACATGCGGTCACCGCTGGACTACAACGCACAAGAATCAGACAATGGAGACGAAACAATTCGCTTTAAATGGGAGAAAAAGTGATTTTTTTTTTTTTAGATGAAGAGTTATTCAATAAAATAGTTTATCTGGTTATGTGGAAACGATCATGTTTTTTTCGCTGATTAATGTTTTTTTTTTTTTTTTTTTTGCTGTTTAATATTTTCTCCTCATTTGATAATTACCCTTTGATTACCCTTTATTTTAGATTCTGAAAGCTCATTTTTTAGTAATGTTAAATACGTTTCTTTATAAACAGATTTTGGAAATGTTTTCCGGAGCTCTGATCTATTGATTTGTTCAGCGTCTTTGTAGTATTTAATACTACTGCTCTTCAGACAAAAATTCAATCTCATATTCAAACAATTCCGAAATTTACTACAGACATTATAAAAATATTACCAAATAATAAACAATAATCTTTAAATTGTATTTGTGTTTTTCAAGGAAGAAAAGAAAAAAAGCAATCAATTTGAATGATTTCCCAGAATTTTTTTTTATTTCGGATCATTGCGTCGTAGGGTATCTATATATATAAAGGAGAAAAGCGACTCACTCACTGACTGACTGACTGACTAATCACGAAATCTCTGGAACTATTCAACCTACAGACTTGAAATGTGGTAGACATGTTCCTTTGATAGAGTAGACATCAGCTAAGAAAGGATTTTCCGAAATTCGAAACGCAAGGGGCGTTAAGGGGGTTAAGGGCTTTAATAATAATTGTTTCCATGTTTAAACTGCTTGATGTACAATCTTGAAATTGGGTAAGCAGATTCCTTTCAGAGAGTAGAGATCCGCTACAAAATGAGTTTGCTGAAAATCGACCCCCAAGTGGCGTTGCAGGGGCTTAGGGGGCGTTATAGATAATTATTTCCATTTTTAAACTATTTGACGCACTGTCTTTAAATTTGATATATATAGATTCCTTTCGTAGAATAATGATCAGTTACAAAACGGGTTTTGTGAAAACAGACTTCTAAGTGGCGTTGCAGGGGATTAAGGGGCGTAATAGATAAATATATCCGTTTTTAAACTACTTCACCTACCTGCTTGAAAATTGGTAGGCAAGTTTTTTTAATGGAGTAAATATCCGCTACAAAATGGGTTTTGGGAAAATTGACCCCCAAGGGATGTTGCGGGGGGGGGGTTTAAGGGGCGTTATAAATTCCTATTTTTAAGTTATTAGACGTACAGTCTTGAAACTTAGTAAGCAGATTCCTCTCATAGGGTAGAGATACGCTACAAAATGGGTTTCGTGAAAATTGCCCCCAAGTGGCGTTGAGGGGACTTAAGGGGGGTTATAGATAATTATTTCCATTTTTAAACTATTAGACGCACAGTCTTTATATTTGATAAAGAGATTTCTTTCATAGAGTAGAGATCAGCTATAAGAAGGTTTTGTGAAAACAGACCTCTAAGTGGCGTTGCAGGGGAATAAGTGGCGTAAGAGATAAATATTTTCGTTTTTAAACTATTTGACCTACCTGCTTGAAAATTGGTAGGAATGTTTCTTTCATGGAGTAAATATCCGCTACAAAACGGGTTTGGAGAAAATTGACCCCCAAGGGATGTTGCGGGGTGTTAAGGGCAGATATAAATAATTATTTCTTTTTTTAAACTATTAGACTCACAGTCTTGAAATTTGGTTAGCAGATTCCTCTCATAGGTTAGAAATACACTGCAAAATGTGTTTTGTGAAAATCGACCCCTAGGTAGTGTTGCGGGGGTTCAAGGGGCGTTATTGATAATTTTTTTGCATTTTTAATTAATTGGACGCACAGTCTTCAAATTTTGCTAAGCAGATTCCTTTCATAGAGTGCAATTCCCCTACAAAATGGGTTTTGTGAAAACAGACCCAGAAGTGGCGTTGCGGGGGCTCAAGTGGCGTTATAGACAATTATCCCCATTTTTAAACTGTTAGACGTACAGTCTTGAAATTTGATAAGCAGATTCCTTTCGTAAAGTAGAGAACCGCTACAAAATGGGTTTCGCGAATATCAACTACCAAGTTTAATTTCGGGAGATTAAGAGGCGTAATCGATAAATATTTCCATTTTTAAACTACTTGATCATCCCTCTTGAAAATTGGTAGGCATGTTCCTTTCATGAAATACAGTTCCTCTAACAAAGAGTAAAATGAAAATTGACCCCAAAGATGTTTGCGAGGGGTCAAGAGGAGTTACAGAAAAAAATTCCTGTTTTTAATTGTTAGACCCATATACTTGAAATTTGTTAAGCATGTTTCTTTTGTTGAATAGGGATCCACTAAGTATAAATTTTAAGCAAATCAAGTTCTGGGGGGTTGCAGGGGTTACTGGGACGTATTGACAAAAAAAATTACTTTTTTCGAGCTACAAGGACTATAATAATGAAATTTGGTTTGCATTTTTCTTTTGTTGAATTGAAATCCGCTAAGAGCAGTAATTTTGGAAAACGGCTCTCAGCGGGATTACGGGGATATTTATAGTAAAACTTTTGCTTTTTTCTGTTAGATTTAGACTTGAAATTTGGCTTGCATGTTCAATTTACGGAGTAGAGATCCACCGAAAATTGGTTTTGCGGGAATCCACTTGGTTTTTGAAATACGAAAGAGCAAACATCATTCTAAGCTTCAATTTTAGAGATTTTTAGAAAATACAAATTAGATGAGTTCTGCCCTTTTTTTTTATCAACAAGTGACAGTTACAGGTATAAGTATATTTTTCAATTCAATCGAATTCTTAATGCTAGGACTTAGATATCAATAATTTATACACATATATAAGCAGTAAAAATTTATAAAACATCATGAAATACCCAGCGAAGCGGGCGGGTAACAGCTAGTATATATATATTTTTTATTTGCCCTTAATTTGCTTCATTGCATTTTTTTTTAAATATACTATCTTCTGTTAACTTTCCTCTTCAGCCGTTTAAATTTGAAATTCGTACGTTTTGGAACATCTTCATTAGAATGCCGTTTATGTAGATTTTTTTATTGCAAGAATTTTTTTTAAAACAAAGAGTTTATTTTAAATCAACAACGGCTCTTCGCCTACGAGGGAAATGGGTGAAAATTACTTATTAATTGCGAAACATGTAATATAAAGGGTGACAGGAACGCAAGCTGGTATCGATTGGTCAAGTAAGTTAGTTTATTGGCAGTTTACTAATAATTTAAAGGAAAGCAGTTTGAGGGGTATCGGCCATAGACCTCAGAATTTTGAATAATGGTCACATAAAAAATGAAATTTTTTCTTTTAAAAAAATTATACCAAATTTTCTTTTTTTTTAAAATTACATCTCCTTTCTAATATTAATGTAAAATATTTAAAAGTAAAAACACCCATTCACAGGTTCACGTCCTTAGATCAGTGTCAGTGGCGTAGCTACCAATGGGCTAAGCGGTGCCATGCACCAGGGCTCTCAAGCTCAGGGGCCCTCGGACCCTGACCATCAAGCAAGTCGAACTTGCGATCATTTCTCCATTTAAGATATAAATGTAAGAGAATTTCGAGCTTGTATATAGAGAATTAATTCCCTCAAATTCTTGTCGCTGTTTGTATAGTGTTGCAAACTTTACTTATTGAAAAAAGTTGATATTAATTTCAATTTTTTTTTTCATTTTTCTATAAATTGTTACTTGTAAATAAACTCCATGAAAAAACTTACCATCCTTTTTAATGCATCTTAAAAAACCTACACAAGAAGCAATTTTTCTCTAGTTACATTCTACTTTTTAATGACAATATGATAATAATAAGCTAGTTTCCTGTTTCAGTATTTCACATTCCACTCGTATATGCAATAGACTGATGTAATTGCCCTCTCTTCTACACTTTTGCACACATAGGTGTTTTTTAATAACTATAATATTATATTGCGTTTTCTTGTTCATGCATATTTTTTGTATCATTTCCTGTCTATCTAGGGGGACCATTTTTTAGCTCTAAACCCTCTGGTGGGTGAGTTTGATCCTCCTGAAAATGTAAATAAATAACCAGGGATTCTTCAACGAATTTTTCTAGCGTAGCATTATATTTGTCCTTCCTTTTAACGTCAGTAAGTACCTTAGGACATACGAATTGTATTGCACTTATAAGAAAACTTTAATCATGGACAAAAAAAAATCCCAGTGGTGTGCGTCTAAGCGCAAACAACCGAATGAGAATATATTAAATAAAAATTGTCCAAAATTATGAGATTTCTTGGTCAGCCTTCTATGAGCACTTTTAGTCCAAATGTTTCTGTTAAGAGTGACTTATATATATATATATATATATATAATGTGCTCACTACAGAGTTGCTTGAGAGGCTTTCTGAAGATACCGCCCAACATGTCAACGACTATCATGTCTGCATGGCACATCGAAGAGTGGAGGAACCACATCGATCGATACATTTTTCGAAAATGGGAACGATAATCTTCTTTTATGACGTTTGTAACTTCTCTAATAAGATATTAAGTGATTATGAAAATCTAGAAATCGGGCCTTAACAGCCTTCAGGGTCTTTTCTAAAAGATATCCACCAGAACAACAGGCCTTTTTAAAAATCGTACTATTTTTCAACTTCCAAATGTAGACTAGTTAATTGTTTTTGACTATTTTATTTCAAAATACTGTCAATGGGGCTGGTTATTGGCTTCGCACGGGAACAATATAGGGTGTACAGGCATTAGAGATTGGAGGCTTTTATTAGAGAGAATTAAACAACACAGTTTCTCGAGTGGCCCCATGGATGCCAGCAGCTGAAAAATCATTTAGAAAATTAAAAGATAATGAAAAAATATTTAAGAAATGTTGTGGACCAAGCTTGGATCCGACATTTATCACTAATATGGATAGAAAACACAATCCGGTCAAGCCTGGATTTAACCGAGGTTATTGAAACTTTTGCGAAAACTAAAGATAGGAAAAGATTGTAAGCCAAATTGTTAATTTATTGTGTTAATAGGCAAGTTCGACTTTTATGTAATAAACCTTTTAGAGCTAGATTCAAGTTCTCTGATGAATGCAGTTTCAATGGCATAATGTATGTATGAGAACTTTTTTACGGGGTGGGGTAGTAATATTTACGTTAAACTTCTTTAATAGAGGGGAAAAGTGCCATGCTTCACAAATGAAAACTGCTTTAAATAATTTGTAAGTTTCCCAGTTACATAGGAGGATAAATAGTGACAGATTTGTAAAAACAGAATAAAATATCTGGATGTGCTAGACGTAAATAAACAAAACAAAAAATTGAGTGGGTGTGAAAGAAAAAAAAATCTTGACTACACCATTTCGATTTGTGTATCGCGTAAGAGAAAAGTGTTTATATCAAATGGACCTGTTAACTATGAGCATTGAAAAGCGTTGATTGGCGGGGGGCAGTATTTTTGGATGGTCGATGGAGTGAGAAATAAATATTTTGCACATGGCTGTGAAATTTAATTCATTCTGAGAGAAAAAAGTAAATTAATTACGAGGCCAATTTACTGGGTGTGGATGGGTATGAAATGCTGAAATACTTTTGAAGAATCTGGGTTGGAGAGGGCTCCAAAAAACTGTTGTAGAGTGTTCTCGCTTAATTTGAAGGAACGAACTAAAAACATTCCTCCGGGGATCAGAAATGTTGTTAAACCATCCGAAGCACTGTAAAATGCTTCACATTCTACCATTTTCGGGTTGGGAACTTTGAAAAATTGTAATTTTTTTGAGTTACCTTTCTGAATAACTTGTTGGAAATTATATATTTTTTAAAGTGCTTAACATTTGGAGAAACAATACACTCATCTGTTTTTCAGACAGAAAGGTAAGTTATCCGTAAGAACAAAAAGAAAATCGTGCAGGTTTTAAAAAGTATACTTCCTGGTTTCGAATTTTAATTAATAACCTCAATTATGGAATCTTAGAAGTTAATTATACGGTTGTCTCTTCAATAATATCTTTTTACGTGAGTATCGATTATTGATTATCGCTATGTTACAGTCAAATTTAATTGAGACAACAGGATGCTAAGATGTTTTTTCTTCTTATATAATTGTGAAGAGAAATGTAAAACTTTTTTTGTAAAGGAAAAAAAAATTAAAAAATCTTTAATCCATTTTTCTTTTAAAAAAGAAATAATAATTGGAAACAATAGAGAAATTACGTACGAAATTGTTAAAAAAATATTTAGTTTTTACCAAGATATTTGACACGCGATCCCAACGTAAAAAAGTCGAATGAATTTTTCAAAGAACATCGAATGATTTTTCAAAATGATTGGTTTCCATTCCAAGTGTATGGACGTAAAATGAATTCATATAGAACTACTATCGCTGCAAATGCCCAAAGTTCATAATGAACTGAGCTTGAATACTTATACGTTAAATATTTAAAACCTTTTTTTATATGATTCCATTTTTGTTTGAATGATATGGATTAAATATACGTGCTCGCCATAATGTTCTAGAGTTAAAAAAAGTGCCAATTTTAAAAGGTCGCATTTTTACGAAAATAAATTATTTTTTAAAGAAAAAAGGCAGTGTTTAGAAACGAAATTTGGGTGTATTATCGTTTTTCAAAGCAGTGGAGTTACATACACATGAAACTTTGAAAAACTCTTGATTCTCTTATTATATAATTATGATTAAAAATATTTGTGAAATGCGTTATCATACCATTATTCTTCTTGAAATATTCTCTCGATATGTGCGTCCGTATTTTCACATTTTGTTAGCACACAGCGCAATTCGGTTGAATTTTTAATAAGCACACGCACATGATGTTAGTTTTATAAATTTTTCACTCAGTGTCCTAATAAGTCATTGTTTAAGATATACATTTATTTCTTTGGTTATTAATATGTTTATAGTATAATGCTCTTATTTTTGAAAACAAGAGGCACTCTAAGCATTTTTGCAACGATTTTTCCTGCAACATTAAGCATTTCTTTGTTCACCTCAGGTACACATTATACGAGGCAATTTTAAAGAAAATTCTTCAAATTAAGTGGTATTAGGCTTTAATTTTTCAGAAGCAAATCGCTTTGTTAACTTTTCTAATTCCATTTTTATAAGATTCCCATGTGAAATCCACCTTCCATCTAAAAGGTTTCAAAAAATTGCATGATGAAAGTGAAATAAACATAAGAAATTTAGACTCTATGGAAATCGCATTCGGAACTTACAGTCATTGACTAATACCTGTTTTGCGTAAGCAACCTCCTCATGTTCTAGTTTTAAAGTTCCATCTTCTAAAAGATTCTAAAAAGATTGGGAATGTTGAGAAAATAATGAAATTCATTAAATTTGAAATAAAATCTCGCGAGTCTGCACACATTGCACTTGGGCATTCTCAGAAAGTTGTAAACACACTCCACGAAATTTCTTGTATCAACAACAGCCGAAATTTTAAAATAATATTCCTTCATCTTCCGCTTTTAGTACAGTTGATAAAAATGTGTGCATCTTTTGTAATTCAGATACACACACTTCAATAAGATGCTACATCTTTAACTAATGCGGAAAAGTGTTAAAAATTAAAGAAAGAGGAGAGATGTTATATTTCCATGACATACAAACATTTAATTTCCCACTGCAAGCTAAAATTTACACTTTGTGAATCTTGCAAAATTCCTTTTTTTGCCCTAGAATCCCCATAAGAAAACCGCCTCTTCTAAATGACAAAAGAGAAACACCCGAAACAGTTAATATAAAGAAACCTGAAGCACAGAAACTCATGTGAAGGAATTTGTAACGTCTTTTTTAAAATCTCACAATTCACCTGAAAAGGATGCAACATTACTTCAAACGGTAGGAATTCCGGTTGCAAATGCTCTAATGAAGTATTAGATAGGCTTTTATTTGATTCTGGATCGCAAAAACTTAACATTTAAAATAAGCGTTCAGTTTATAAAACCACCAGAGAAATACTTTTAATGTATGCCTTGTCGAATCGAAAGCCAGGGTAAAACATTCGATGTCGTAAATCTAACCTAGCGAGCCTCCCTTTCAATCTATAAACATCGAAGCTCTAGCTAGCGTCAGACTAAATAACTGGAAATGATATTTATTGTAATTTGAACCGGATATTAATACACAAATTAATTCCATCTAGCTATCAAATGGCTGATTCATTTGAAAAAATTCTGTTAAAAATACTAAGCGCCAATTTCTTAGTTAATAACTATAACAGGAGAGCTTGTTAAAATAAACTAGAATTTGTTTGTGCTACCCTACCTCCTTGGAGATCGTTAACATTTGCCCTGGAAAAGTAAAACAGGCATCTGTTTTGAATATTTCCTTGCACTGCAGTGGGAGAACGACTGGAAGCGCTTTAAAAAATAGATTCTTTTGCTTGAGGATGAACCTACTATATTAAAAACACGAGATAGTTTATGAGATTTCGGAAATTAAAAAAAAATGGGCGTTAGGAAGTTCGGTTGTAGTGAGAGAAAAAAGACATAAAGGAAAAATTACGTAATAACGTTAACATTTCTAAAAAAAATTGGGTTTTTTTTCCAATAAGATAATAGAAATCACGCGCGCGGGGATCAGTGAGTGTCAGTTTTAAATATCTATTATTTTAGGAAAGTTTAAATAATTTTTTATCGATTATAATTGTTGAAACAAAATTTTCAAAAAAATTGCTTCATCTACAGATATATCCGATAACTTCGTTGAATACAAAACTATAATTTTATATATTGCTCATTAAAAATAAAAATAAATTAATTTCCGCTTACGTGTAGAACGTAAAAAAAAATTAGTGTGCCAAATAAAAGTAAAAAACAAAATAAAATTTCGGGGGCCGATGCACATGAAATCTGCCGATGCTAAAACATCCTCCAGTTGGTGTGGTGTGGAAGTTAGGAGAGGAGGGTGCCAGCTCATGTGTCTCCCTCGTCACTTGAGCATTGTTCAAAATTACGAAGTCCTTCGCCAAAAGCCCTCGAGTAGCTGAAAAGTGAGATGCTAATATTCACTCATTCAACAGACATAAATGATGCTAATTACATATTCATATCATGACAATATTTGTGATACTGGAGAATTGGGGAGTTTGTACTTTTATCATCTTTGTCAAACCGAATTCGAATGAAAGAGATGGAAATTAATTTACCAAGAAAGCATTATCAGCTTTGTTTCCTCTTATGAAGCAAATGCATTTTACGTACTATAGTTCTCATTCTCTTATTTTAATTTTTTGTAAGCATTTTTGATGTACTAAACAAGTAGTTTATTACGATTCAATGATGATTATAATCGTGATCGATTATGAAGAGCTTGATTTCCTTTATTTCGAATATATTAGAGAAATAAATATATTTCACGAACACTTCTCCACTTTGTCAAATGAAAATACATATTGAGAAATTTGTTTACACTCTTCAAATTTTGCAACAAATTTAACTTTTACAAAAATTATTTTCTCTAACAGTTTTGCGTTGTTAAATGATTGAAACTGCACTGATGGCGCCGATTGCCGAAATTGAAATTCGTCGGAGAGTTTATACATATGTGTGAGAGCAAAAATACTCTTTTTATTAAGTATGAAAAGTAAATCTCCTCAAAGAGAGAATATTCATCCAAAAAACGAATTAATTTACACAATGATTCGTTCAAATATAATATAATCTCATTTGTACAAGAAGAAAAATTATATATTTATTCAAACCCTCTACATCTCCTTCCACCAAAGGATTCTGAAAGAAACGAGAAAATGTGTTGAATTTCCTATATAATCGTTTCAAATTTGAATTAGTTAATTCATTTTCGAATGCTGAAAGTTATCGTGTATCCACACTTAATGCTCCATCTATACCAATCAAACAGAAAACAAATAAATAAAATAACATGAATAAACCGGGGAAAAAATTCCAGTATAAATTCCTGTATTGCATTAAATAATAGTATCTGAAATATTTTAGCATGAGCACATTTTCGTTTTGTTGACAACCATTTGGTTACCAAGGCGACGCGAGAAAGAGTTAGCGAATTCCAAGAAAGAAGCTTGGCTCTTTGTGGAGACGTATGATTACTCAATTAAAGATGATTTTTCCGATTTTTTTTCTTCGCTAAGAAGTAAAGGACTAGAAGAAACTGAGTAAAAGAGAATAAAAAATAGACTATCGGAAAATTAGTTAGATTTTAAATTTTTATAAAAGATAAAAAACAGAATATTTAATAATAAGTAAAGCATTCTCGAAAGAATGCATAAGAACTAATGTTCTATTTTGTTCACAGACAGAAATCAAGTTTTCATAAAATTTTCTGTAAAGTTGAACTTGATAAAATGTCTGCTTTTGAAGAAGTATTAGAAAGTATTTCTTTTGCAAAGAGAACGATGTAAGTCTGCATTCACTCCACTGATTCTGAACAACAAACTAACACTTTTGAAATATCAAATACACACACAATTGAAACGAAAATTTTATTTTAACAAAACATTTCGAAAATTCGATAGAAATGTTTGCTATGGATATAATTTATTTGCGGTTATCTGTCTGTAGTTCAGAGGCATGATAAGCAGAGAATGATTTTAATAAACGCTTGTCTTTAGTACAGAAGGCTTCAATTACCTTTATTATTTTATTTTAAAGAAGGATGAATTTCGCATTCTAATTCCAAGCAAAAGGGGTAAATATAGGAGCTTCTTGAAACTTTTTTGGCGCATACAATAAGAGCAACAATAATGTAAAAGTATTTTTAAGGTAATGAAATAAACAGAGTATAATATCTCATTTTAATTATGCAGTTTCTTGGGATATTAAAAAACATTACATTACTTTATAATTATTTCCTTTTAATTCCAGAATATTTTTGTAAACTTGCGAAATATTTGAGCAATGAAAGAAAATAACTCGTTCAGAAATTTTCAATGACGTTTGGTTTAAAATAAAAAAATCCATTTGTAAAATATACATTGATTATATTTTTTATTATCGATTGACATATATATAGATTACTA